>CAJQZN010043197.1:1714-38384 GCA_907164685.1 Colias eurytheme
ATAGCTTTACCGCGGCAGTCCCCGAGTGCCACACGTCTTTTTTTTTTAGGTCTCGTACCATGAACACAAATAGGTACATCATCATTTGACGTCAATTTTTTTTTTAATCCTACCTTCGCACATTTATAAACATTAAAGAAATCGTTGTATTCAATTATCATAAAATATACTTTATAATTATTAGAGTTCTTACAGACGAACGGCAAGTTGTGAACGGCAGAAGCTACTTCAGCGACAAGTGGTGACGACGTTAGCAGTTTGTGCTGACGGCAAACTGCAAGCGTTTGACGTTTGACGGCATCAGTTTTTGCCTGTCGACGGCAGCCCTCGACATATTGATTGCTGCCGCCGATGCGTCGACGACTGACGTCGACATGAGGCGACGGCTGAAGTAGCCTCTGCCGTTCGCTACTTGCCGTTCGTTTGTTAAAACGCAAAATTTTGCATTATTTTAAATTTAATTTATTTCTGTTTCAGAATGATTTGATAACATGTCGTTATCCCACAGCCGCCAACAATTCCTGGCATACGAAACCCATGGTGATCCAAACATTCATTATGGACGAAAAGGCGGCATATTTATTTCGACGTGCATATGCATCAGTTTTGTAATATGTGCAATATTGGTAGCTGCACTTGTCGGAATTATAGTATACTACATCACTTATTTTAAGGTAAAAAAAAACACAAACAGTTATCAAACTTCAATTTCAGATAGCGGGTTACTTCAACAGTGCAAAAAAAATATTTCTACGACATCTAATAGCTGAAAGTACAACTTATTTTTAGTTGAATATTATAAGTTCTGTATAGATATAAGTTCTGTATAGAATAAATGGTGCGAAGGCTCTAGCATCAGATGCATCACGCAATAGATACCTATCTAATACTTTAGATTGGATCTTGATCTTATTTGTAGATAAATTGCAGAAGAGTCATGAGTTTCATTTCATTTCTTTCACTAATTACTAGAAGTAAAGGCTTAAAAATATATGATAAATAATATTTTATGAAAATGATATGCATTCCCAGAGCGCCATTAGAACTTTTGACTCTACCCTGCGGCATTGGGTATATAAAAAAGCTGCATGGGAAATATTTTAAATTGATAAGAATAGATTATTAATTAAACCTCTTCACAACCTCGAAACATTCATAAATGTTTCATTTGTCAAACAAATCCCATCTATAAATTTCACATAAATTTAATGCTCATGCGCATATTTTAAACACTAGCTGTGCTCCGCGGTTTCACCCGCATTGCTCCGCTCCTGTTGGCCTTAGCGTGATAATTTAGAGCTGATATAGCCTATAACCTTCCTCGATAAATGGGCTATCTAGCACTGAAAGAATTTTTCAAATTGGACCAGTAGTTCCTGAGATTAGCGCGTTCAAACAAACATACAAACAAACTCTTCAGCTTTATAATATTAGTATAGATTTACAATTTTCTGCTGAATAGTAAACGCTATAAACTTATCAATGAACTAAATGATAACATACCGATATTATAGTCGAAGCTATTACGTATATTTAGCAATACAAAATCACGTTGAAATGGCCCATATTACTTGCTCTGTGAAATGGCCTTTGACATGAAGATAAAAAAGTTTGATATGTCAAATTCACATACGTCATGTTTGATGTTTCGACCAAGTTCGACCAATCGTGCGACCAATATTACCAACTGTCATTCAAAATTCAGTATTGGATTTGTTATCGTTTTGGTGACAGAGTTTCTTAATTCTTTTATTTAATAATAATACATTGAGAACAATGACCCAGTAAATTCAAAACTTAATTTCTAATAATTTATAGAATATTTTATTCCTAATTAAGAACTTTTTTTATTGCATTTAAATATGATCTACCGTATAAAGAGATAACACTCCCCTATTATATTTATTTTACTTATGACTTTACTTTAAAACTTTTATTATAAGTAAAAATAATAAAAAAATATATATATAAATATAATTTACTTAACTGTGATACTGCCTAATAATAACAAGATGTGGCCAAAATATATTGTATTTATTATAAGTTTAATTTTGGTGATGGGTTGTTATACTAAAACTGTGAGTAATTTTAAAATTAATAAAAGAGTACAAAAAGTATTTTTTAGTTATACTTAATTTAAATTGCCAAACTTTTAAAATTAATTAATATGGTACTCCTTTCATTACATTACATTTACATGCATAGATATAATTTAATTTTTTTAACTACAATAGGGAAATCATTAATAAATATTAAAATTCCTGTTTAAAGCCTAATAATACAAATTGTTTGTTTATGCTATTTTAATACTTTTCCATGCTGTAATGAAATAAGGTTTACAATTTTAATATGTATGCCTGTCATCATTTAAATAATATAGTATTGAGGAAAATTTCTGGCATTTATTGTTTAATGCTATTTCTCTTTTATTGGGGAAATTCCATTGTTAAAGAATTTAAATCATTTCCATTTGAAATTCAACCAAACACCTCGCATACATAAAAAAACAATATAACATTATAATGTGTTTCAGCTTATCAGGGTAACAAAATAATATCAAATAAATATATTTAATTTCAGATTTCACAAAATTCAGGAGATTTCTGGGATGAAACAGAACCTTTCGGTCAAAGCAATGCCGTGGCAGCCGACTTGAGACTTCCCAAATCAGTACAGCCCAGCTTTTATAGATTGAAGATAAAGGCTGATTTAGAAAAATCTAATTTCACTGGGGACGTCTACATAACAATAAAAGCCAATGAAAAAGTCAAAGAAATTATCTTGCACTCAAAGGGCCTTATAATTGACAAGAATGCAACATTGACTGAACAAATATATGAGAATGTACAAACAATACAGTCAAGTAAAGTGAAACGGGAAGTTAATGAAAGCACAACAGAATCTACACCACAAAATGTGACAAGTAATGATGTCACAGACTTCCCACTAAACAGCACTTTAGAATTAGAGCCTTCTACAATATCTCCTGTTAATACTCAAGTAATTCATAGCAACGTAAGAAATATACAAATAACATCAATAACTGAAAACTCCGGCGACAGGCTCATATTGAAGTTAGCTTCTTCTCTTGTGCCGAACATAGACTACACCCTAAAGCTGTCATTTAGAGGAAATATAAGTGATTCATTGACTGGGTTTTATAAAAGCACCTATAAAAATTCCAATAATGAGATACGGTAAATTATTTTATTTGATAACTAGTGATATTTATTCGAAGATAAAATACTTTAAATTTTTTCTTTGCAGAGAAATGGCTGTTACTCAATTTGAACCGACCTCAGCCAGAGCTGCATTCCCTTGCTTTGACGAACCTGCATTTAAAGCTAAATTTGAAATCAGTATTGCACATCCACAGAACATGTCTGTACTATCCAACATGAAAATATCTACGGAAGAACCAATGTGAGTAAATATTTCTTAGATAATATAGACATCTCCAGCTTGTTACCTCAAATCCTTGTGAGTTTACCTGTGATTAGAACTAAAAAGTGACATTTTCATACTTTGAATGATCATACTCATAGCAAGCGCGGATCCAGGGGGGGGGTCACGGGGTCATGACCCCCCCCTGGGCTAGGTCCACGACCTAAGTGGACCACTAATTTAATATTAACTTTTTTAAATTAACAAATTAAAACTGTTCAACATGATGTTTTTATTGAATTTTGAGACATAAAAGTAATATAGAACAATTAAATCAATTACAAACGGTAACGGAAAAGAATATAACAAAAATTATAGAAAAAGTTTATTAGGGTCGACCTGTGGTCGTAATTAAAGGACAAAAAACAGGTTTTTCGATTTTTTAAAAAATCTATATCTGCGGATTAAAGTGTAATGGTAAAGTTGTATGTAATTAATTTTTTTTCTACAACTTTTGCTGTTACACTTTTCACACAAAACCTCAAATATCGAAACATCCCAGTTCGTGGATAAGACATAAAATAGCAAATTTTTTTTTTAATGAACAACAGAAAATACAGTCAAATTACAACAAAAAATCGGCCAAATGCGCGTCGGACTCGCGCACCGAGGACTCCGAGCAAACATATTTTTTCATTATGTTGTATCTTATACAATTTTGTTTAAAGGATTTTTTCTTTATCTGTGCTTGTAAGTGCTTAAGTCGTTGCTTTTAACCAAATTTCAAGACTGTGTTCACGGGAAGTATACCTTGTAGGTTTTGATTGATGATTCCCTTGCAAGTATAGTTGCAAATTACAGAATATGCGGCTCTAATTGCTTTTTCTTCAGATTGCGTTGACTTAGAATTTGAATTAAATAACAGATTTAAGTTATTATAGACCTGAGTTCTGATGTGAATATCAATTAAATACATGTATATTTTTATTTAATTTAATTAAATAATTAGGATTTTCGCAGTTATTACAACATCTGTGCTATAACACGATACTTTTTACTCAATTTCAAGACTGTGTTTACGGGACATGGTATTGATTCCCTTGCTAATGTCGAAATCCTACGGCCTAAAATTCAAACGTTTTAGCCAACGCAATCAAAAGATGCAGCTGTAAATGCTGAAATTTTTTGCAAAATTCGACACTCCCTAAGAAATCAAAACCTACAGGGTAGTTCCCGAGTACACAGAGTCATGAAATTTAGTACAATCAAACGTCTTATAACGCAGACTAGCTTACCACCCGCGGCTTCGCCCGCTTTCTCTGAATCCTTATAAATTATATAACAACTATTCCCCTTGAATCACTCTATCTTTAAAAAAAACTGCATCGAAATTCGTTGCGTAGTTTTAAAGATTTAATCATACATAGGGACATAGGCACAGAGACAACGACTTTGTTTACTAATTGCGAAAAGCATGAATCTTTCCTTAGATTATAATATAAAAAATATTTTTAAAATTTTTTAACTATAGTACAGATACCTACAGGAATAATTGCAAAAAATATATTTTTTTCAAGTTTGTCTGCCTGTCAAGACCCTTTTTCTCAGGAACGCGTGGAGGTATCAATCTGAAATTCATACCGAATACTCAAATCTACGGTTAAAGCTGTGAAAAAATCAAACTTATAAGCCAACGCAATCAAAAGATACAGACGTTTATGCTGTAAAATATCGCAAATTTCGACATTATCGCAAGGAAATCAAAATCTATAGGTATTGTACTACTTCCCGTGAACACAGAGTTCTGAAATTTGGTTAAAAGCAATGTCAGCACAGATGGAGGAAAAATTGCTAAAACATACATTTCATGCTTATCAACATTCGCAAGTGTTGCCAGGAATCAAAACCTAGAGGGTACTTCCCGTGAACACAGAATCTTGATATTTAATCTTTATTTAATAGAAACTTACGTCTTATTGCACAGATAAAGAAAAAATTGCAAAGAGCATAAATTTAATATTAAAACATATAAAAATGTTTGTACGGAACTCTTGGTTCGCGAATCCGACTCGCACTTGACCAATTTTTTTTAAATCTACGTATCAATTAAATTACCAAAATATAGCTTTTGAAAATTGCCCACATCTATGTGACCCCCCCCTGGCACTAAGGCTGGATCCGCCCTTGACTCATAGGTATAGTTTGATTCAAACTTAATGGCGGTTCGGAAGCTAGGTGCAGGTGCTAGTGCGGGTGCGCACAGGTCCCATAACGTACCGCTACCTATACCTAAAATTGTTTTCTGATCATCGGATCGGATTGTACAATGTTCCGAGCCGCCATTAAGTTTGAATCGTACTATATAATATTACCATTACCATTCTAAATAAAAAGTTAAAATAAGTCTACAAAACTCGAATTCTTATTTTAATTTAATATCCGCAACTGATTGCTATGAACGTAAACACGGCGTGTGCCGCTTATCATGACGTATCGTGCTCGCTTATTTCCTTTGACTATAAATATTCCTTGATATTGTTAGTTCTTCGATAGTTGCAGATATGGGCATTTTTTATAAATGAATTTGAATATACTGTACTAAATTAATTATTACTCCCTAGTCCCTACTATAATTCTTTTACCCCAATACTGGTTTCGTAAAGATATGAAATAGGGATATGAATATTAAATTTAACGTTATCTATAATAAATCGCTTTATTTCAGACCAGATGAACCAAACTGGCAATGGACACATTTCGAAAGATCAGTCGACATGTCGACTTATTTAGTTGCATACGTGATTTGCGACTTTAAATATCTGGAAACAAATTATACAGGAAAGGATAATGTAACGAAAATCATTAAAATATGGACTCAACCAGATTTTATATCGAAGGCTAAGTATGCGTTGAGTATTACGCCGAAATTGCTGGCCTTCTATGAAGATGTTTTTGGAGTACCGTATGCACTGGATAAGATCGATTTGATCGCGATACCTGACTTTTCCAGTGGTGCAATGGAGAATTGGGGATTGGTTACATTCAGGTAAGTTTTTATTTGCATTTTTTATTACCAGAAAACAATACTGCTTAAATATGAAAACTTTAAATAATATTTGGTGTTCCATATCATTTTATGTTTGCATTGCGATTACTACCTTGAAGTTCTTAGTGTGTTCTTATTTTATTCAACATCCATAAGATTTTACAGTTGGTCAATATTTTATTACCTTTTTTTTTATTCAACCTTAACATTTTACAGAGAAACTACCCTCCTATTTGACGAAGTAGAGGGAGTGCCGGGTGAAAAGCGTGGTGTGGCGATTGATGTAGCGCACGAGTTGGCTCACCAATGGTTCGGTAACTTAGTCACTATGCAGTGGTGGACCGATCTGTGGCTTAATGAGGGCTTTGCTACCTATGTGGAGTATATTGGTGTTAATCATGTAAGGAAAACTTACATTATTTTTAAATCTATACTAATCACTAATGTTATGAAGGTGAAGAGTTGGTGTGGTCGGTTGAATGCCCGAATTAAATGATTGTTCGATTTGAAATATATTTGTGTCAAATAGTCAATTTAATCAGAAATACCCACTGACGTACAATAAACAATACTCACGCTCAAACATTGTCCGAAGCGAAACTCTGCCAACGCATCTATTAGGCAGAGTCTTAGGAGCGTGTACAACAAACTTTGAACATTGCTGCCACAAAATAGCACCTTGCTAATTTGAATGAATGATTTATACAACGCCGCTCGGATATTTTAACCCATTGAGCCCCGAACGGCCTGATCGGTCCACGACACAATAGATTTTCTATTGTATCTGTGATTCCGGGGCCTGAGTTATTAAGCTATATTTCAACCGGTGCCAATGCAAATACGTGAATGTGAACTTATCTAGAGTATATTCGTACTTATTTAGAATAAATTTATATTTTAGATCGAACCAGAATGGAACATGTTCGTCACGTTAACTCGCGAAAAAATGTCACTATTACGTTCCGATGCTTTAAAAAACACATCCCCAGTGTCGCGCAAAGTTATCGACGCATCGGAAATATCTCAGAAGTTCGACGAAATATCATACACAAAGGGAGCTAATCTTATAAGAATGCTTAATAATACTATTTCTGAAGAACTGTTTTTGAAGGGCTTGGCTATATATTTGGATACTTGGTAAGTAACATAAATTAAATGTTGAGGGTTTTGATGGGATGTCTTAAATTATTATAAATGGATAGGGTTATAACGTCGTTATGACTGGTCTAATAAAGTATTTTAAAATTCAATGACGTATGCAATAGTTACCTTTTCGGGGTTAAATATTCGTACGTCGTATTTAAAAAGTTTATTTGAAAATTTTATAGATTTACCAGTTACCACCCCATAATTTCCCTAAGTATCTTTTTATATAAATTTCTTACGTAAAAATATATGAACTTTACTTTTTAAAAGGAAATACCGTAACGCCGAAGAGAACGACCTGTGGAAGGCAATGTCTCAAGCGACTAGAAACACTGATTCTCTTAAGGATGTGTCCATAGTGTCCTTCATGAATTCCTGGACAAGACAGGCCGGCTACCCAGTGGTAAATGTAAAACGGGATTATGCTACTGGAAACGTTGTTTTTGAACAGGTGTGTGATTTAATATTTAGGGAATATAAATATTTGAAAATAATTTAGTTAATAATAAAATTTTTAATAATGGAAATAAATTCGATCACGAGGCGGAATTCGAGAAAGAGATATAATAGAGGCGATCCAGAAGAATGTTTGTATCCATTGAAAAAAATCGACTGTACTAATTAAGCAGAAATATTAAGTTATATGCCCTATTTGCTGTCGCATACTTTATGCATTTGTTTTTATCTTTCAGAACTTTTCTATCGAGAATTCCAATTCTCAATCGTAAATTGTGTTTTACCTTACAGCAATACTACTGTAGTAGCCCTACTCCATACAAAAACATGGAGAAACAAATATGGCAGATTCCCATAAGCTACACTACCACTGATATTCCAAATGAACAATGGTCGTTAACACCTAAACTATGGTTGAAGGATCGAAGTGTCACCGAAAAACTTAATTTGAAAAGTGATCACGCTATTTACGTGAATGTGGGAGCGATTGGTATGTTTTTTTTTTTAATATTATATGAGGAGCCTGGCGAGCGATATTGTGCCTTATTGCTAGGTTAATAAATATGAAAATATTTTGTTTATAATCCTGTTAATACTTTTGCGTCCTTCCTAGTGAAAACGAAGAAATATCATATTTTTCTAATTAGAAGGAATCTTATCTGTCCAAACTTAGATTTTATAAATTAAATATATTATAATAATGACGACCCCCATGGCGCAGTGATTAGTAAACGCCATAATTATGCCAGAGGGTCCAGATGCCTCACTACTAGAAATAATAATTTGTGACAAACAATATCGAGTGGATGGATAAGACTTTGCTCCCTTTGGCACAACTTTAACTTTAGTATTATTTTATCATATTTAAGGCTACTACATGGTAAACTACGACCAAAAGAATTGGGAACTTCTCAGTCAGGCACTCAAAAGTGGTGCCATAGACGATCCTATAACGAAAGCACAGCTAATAGACGATTCGTTTAACTTGGCTAAAACAAACCGCCTGGACTATAGTTACGCACTCGGTTTAACTACCTGCGTAATAAATGGGGAGGATTCGAAAATAGTATGGGAAATGCTTATCGAAAATATGTCATTCTTGAAAATGACCCTTAAGTCCACTTCGGGGTATTTGTATTTCCAGGTGAGCATTTTTATTTTGATCTAGTATTGTCCATTGAAAGCCTTTCCATGTATGTTTTAAGCTATAACCAAATTTCAAATTTAATGTCTTTAGATAAAACAACTTACTGGCAGAATCGTATCCTATCCTTCCTACTTTATATTATAAATGCGAAAGTTTGTGATGATGTGTGTGTGTTTGTTACTCTTTCATTCAAATACTACTGAACCGATTACAATGAAACTTAGCACACATATAGAGGGTAACTTGGATTAACATATAGGATAGGTTTTATCCCGAAAATCCCAGGGGAACGGGAACTATGCGGATTTTTCTTTGAAATCGCGGGCGGAGAGCTAGTAAACAATAATAAGACAAACAATAAACTCTTTAAAGGTACATTTAGTTGGTGGTCGGTTAGTTTTAGCTTTTTCTCATAGAACATTTTCTGTTCACTGCTAAATGTTAATGTACGTTTTTATATATTTTTTTTATTTTTTAAGGACTACATGAAGCTCTTATTAGCGAAACAGTTAGAAAAACTGAATTACGGTCTAACCAAGCCTGAAGATGACAATGAAGCGCTTCTAATAGAGAACCTAGTAATATGGGAATGTATGATGGAAGGTCCTAGATGTTTGCACTGGGCTAAAGCCGAGTTTCGCAAGTGGATGGCGCAAGAAGACGTTAATAATAATACGTAAGTACTTTTTAAAAGATCTTTAAATGGAGTGAATGCTTTATTTTATGAAGGTATTGAATTAACAATATAATTGACTGGCCGGTTGGTTTGGTTGGTAGTGGCCCTGCCTTCCAAGGTCGTGGGTTCGATTCCCACCCAGGGCAAATATTTGTGTGATGAACATAGATGCTTGCTCTGTGTCTGGGTTTTAATTATCTATATAAGTATTTATTTAAAAATTATATATGTATATTTATCAGCCATCTGGTTTCCATAACACAAGCGAAAGCTTAGTATGGGATCAGATTGTGCCGTGTGTGAAAATTGTCCTGAAATTATATAAATAATTTATTTATAAATTAAAAAAAAACATTTTTGAAGTGAAACTTCTTTAGCGGCGTTGAGCACTTTTTCTGTAATGGGTATAAAATCTTAAACTCGCGTCAGGACACGTGACCTGATCGAAAAAGCGTAAGACGGATTGGATATCAAACATGCTCAACGTTAATAATCAAGTTTTCACTTCTGCCGGCACTCCCGGAGTGCAACTCGTCTTTTTTTTCTCTAAAAATATCACTACTGTAGCTTGACCGCAGTGGCTGTAGGGCGGTGTAGGTATGTGTGAGGCGGGGACCGGGTAAGAAAGAGCACGAGTTATAAGTTAGAAAGAAACGGAACGGTCGGTACTCTCCCCCGCCTCGCCTCGCATATACTAGCTGTTTCGGTCAAGCTATAAACAGAAAAAAAAAATAAGTTACGATCCTTAATTCTTATTGTACTTTTGTTCGATTTTTTTATATCAATTAAAAGAATGCAGTAAACAGAAAAAAATCAAACTATTTGTGACTAGAGTCAATAAAATAGATTTTTTACAAGCCTGAAAGTCATTTTGGTCTTTAATTTTGCAATAGAATATATTTTATTACCTATTTAAATACATTATGTCACAATACTACTTTACTATATACTACGTATTCTCAATGACCTCCATAGCAAAGTGGATATTTTTACGTGTCCGTTGGGTGAATTAGCAAAGGTTCTTATGTATATTATTAGCTATTAATTGTATTGTTGTTTTAATTTAGTTCATAGATAGTAAGTTTATATTGTTTTTATTTTTAGTTTAGTTTTGTGTAAAAGTTTAGTGTAAGTCAATACCGCATTAGGTTAAGCCTGTAAAGGTAATTGATGTAATGATAAATAAATAAATAAATAAATACTTCCAGAATACCTAGCTACCTCCGTTCACTAGTGTACAATATGGCCTTAAAATATGGTGGTCGAGAAGAGTTTGACTTCTTATGGAATATATTCCAAAATTCCACCGATCCTACCGTTAAGACCCTTATCATGAGTAACCTGCCCAGTACTAGAGAAGCATCGCTTATCACCTTGTGAGTATAGTTTACAATACTTTTTATTGAATTTCTGTTTTCCTTGATGAACAATGAAATGTGATTTTCCATAAATAAATGATATAATTTTTCTGCACTGTAATATAATTTAATAACTATTATTATATATTAATAAGTAGGTATACGTTTTCACGAATACCTTAAAAAACTCGATAACCTTAACCTTAAATATTATGCCCTATAATTATTTGTTTTATAAGCCTATATTTTGCCTAATTTGCCTCGTATTTAATTTTATCAAACATTATTATATAAAATTTTACAGCTTACTAGAAAAGAGTTTAGCCGACATTCCCAAGCAATACGCGCTGTTAGCATGGAATACTGATGCTCCAGAAAGTATTAGAATAGCACAGAACTTTCTTATAGATAACTTCGATAGAGTCTACCAAGTTTTCACTGATATGGACTCGTTTACATTCCCATATATCTTGAATTTGTCCTTTGGATTTATAACGGATACAGATGAACTGGATAAGGTAAAATTTTAAACCTTTTGTAGCTGAAAGTTGGTTTTATAAATCGGGGGGAGGGGGGGTGGATAATCGAAAAATATTTTTTTTATATTAATACTATACTAATATTGTTATTTTCGTTTTCATTTTGATATTATAGATATTGAATAAGTAAAAAGTTGGAGCGAAATATTTTTGTACACCTTTTAATAACGTTTAAAATATTTAAAGCTATCCGCTTTTGTTTTTCCACAATTATAAAAGGAAACTTCTTTATTATTTATTAGTCTCTACTTTGAATACCTTTAGCCATAATATATTATAAATTATAATACTATTTGATTTCGTTTAGTTGAAGAGATTCGCACTACAACACAAAGAGAAGCTATTGCCGATGTCGCAAACATTACAAAAGATAGTAGACACCGCAAATCTTAGAATTGATTGGATCAAAAAATACTCCCTGGGAATTAATGAATGGTTTAAGAATTATATGCAAGGTAAGAATAATTCATTTTAATACAAATTTATGCAAGTTCAAATCTCACAAGAAAGTATATAAACAATCTTATGCAATTTCAAATATTTTGTGATTAGAAAATTTTTTCGAACTTTCCACGTCTTCGTTTACTTAATAATAAAAAATGCCAAATATTATATTGTACAAAATATAGCTTCGGCTTTATTATATCGTCAATTATCTTTGTAGGTATGCATTAATAAACAATTATTTATTTATAGAATACACACACAAAAATACAACAACGGTCGAACCAGAGTGGACACAGAATATAACGATCAGTATATCAGACAGCAACACTACTGCCTCCAGTCGATAGACAAACTTAGTCCATAGATAATATATAGATTTGTAATGTACTCCATAGATAATAAACCTGTAAAGACTATTGTCTATGTATTTAACATTTGTGATATTTTTTACTCTATGGATAATGTATGTAATGTAAATAAAAGATGAAATCTTATTTATAAATAAAGTTGTTTACGATTACATTTTTAAAAGAGAGTATAAATTAATAACTACATTATCTGTGGAGTATGTCGTAAATGTATTTAATTTATATAGTCTGTAAAATATATTGATTGGCTCCCCACCCTTAATTATAAGATGTCCAACTGATATATAATTAAAGTATAAAAGACAAATCGCCTCTTCGCGATACCTACTTACCTAAATACATCTAAAATCTAAACTTTCTCATGCTTTGAATCTCTACACTTTAAAATAGCTCAATGTTAACTATGCATCATCATGTTATTGATCTATTTCTAATTTTTCTACATATTTTTTCAAATTCTCAGGTTAGCTCTATGTTATATGAATGTGTAACATAACCTGATGAATAAAATGTGATATATAATATTATATAATACAAATCAATAAAATTCATCAATAATATTTTTCAACCATACTCATGATAGATCTTATGTTTTTTTGATCTATTGTGTAGCTGTGGTAAAGGTATTTCTGAAAATGTTATGTAAAGGCCTATTCAAACAACAGCGGTATCCGCTACCGCCGTGGGTAGCGGTATCCGGATGGGCACGCGATTAAATCTCTTACGTAGTATATTATAGAGACTCTTATCGCGTACAGTATCTGAGTACGGTAGCGAACAGACTGCGGCAGCGGATACCGCTGAATAGGCCTTAAAATGAAGAATGCTAGAGTGTGCGTAAATGTGTATAAAGTATTATTCTTAATATTTATTATATGAGTTACCTAAAGATGATTCAATTATGCTTTGTTGCATTTAAACACAATTAATATGTTAGCCGTCCCATAAACCAAAGTAATATTCAAAAACGTAGATTAAAAGAGTATTCAACATATTTAAGTATATTATGTAGGATAAAATTGTATTAATTCATAATAAATGATTTTTATAAGTAATTCCTTTATTGTTTTTGCATACATTTATTTTTGCAGTCCAATGGTTTAGGAACAAAACAAACTATTTATTCAAACAATTATTGTTCCGAACACTTTTTATGGATTGTGTTAAATTTTTCATAAAAAATGCTATTACATACCTACCTATATGAAATACAACATTGGACTAAACTCTAACAGCCGTACAAATAAAAACTTGCTTATTCAAACCTTATGCAATGCATAGATATGATAAGAATAAATAAAGAATAAGGATGTCATAATTTCTTACAAATAAATTTGGAATAACATCGATGTAACTATGTTCACGCTATGCAATAGGCGCGAAGCGGCAACGTCGCAATTCATTCACAAAATTATGAAAAACATTGAAATTGTCTACGGTTAAGCCTTGGTGCTGTCATTCGCTGACGCTCGTTTGACTTCGTCGAATTTGTTGTGAAGTTTCATCATACGATGTTCTGTTTATTTATTTTTTAAATATTTATTGGAAATAATTTAAATATATCATTAAATATGCAAGCAAATGATAGATAACGCTATCCAATATCTGGAGAACAGAAGATAAACCCACCTTGAGATAGAGAGTTGCCAAATAACTGGTACTCAAAACATACAACTCCAAGCGGCAGGCTTAGAAGATTTCCCCCCAACGGTCCAGGCCTTGTCGCGGCGGAGGGGCTCAGTAGCTCAGAGTTATGGCCCTCTGAGTGAAGCGAAATTGGACCAGCGAGGGGCTGAACGGCTGGTTTAGAGTCGGGGAGATTCGACCGGCCCGACGGCCGGGGCTAGGTGTGGCCCAGCGGCCGCTGTTTGCGGCGTGGGATTGCGGCCAGAGGTCGTGGCTTGGCGGACCCCGTGTCCACTAGGCAAAGGTGGCGCTGAACGGCAGTTGGGGTTGGAAAGCCTCGACTGACCCGACGGCAGAGGTCCTTTTTGTGGGCCAGAGAGGAGCCGGCTTTTATGCGGCGGTGGATGGCGGCCAGAGGTCGCGGCGCGGCGGGCTCGCTGGTTTAGCAAGCCACGCCGTGCAGCGGAGGGCGGGATCCCGACGCGTCATTGTGATGACGCGCGGAGACTCCTGCAGAGAGGTGTGGGGCGGCGGCCGCTGTAAAACGGCCGTCTGCCAACTCGTAATCCGGTCCGTGGGGCCGGACCGAGGGCCGCCACCTCTGGTGAGGTGGGGGCTGCGAGGTAATCTCTATAAAAGTGCGCCGGAGGGTCCCCCGACGTGTATTTCACACATCGGAGGACCTTCCGGCGTGCACCCTCCGGCCGGACGGTGATGGGGTCGGGGGTTCGGGGGAACGCAGATGATGGAGCGGGGAAAGATCCATTGTCTGCGCGTTGGTGGCGTAAGCCTTCGTTCCAGCAGCCGCCAGCGAGGGGGGTTCTAGTGGTGGGCCTGGAAACGGGCACCTGCTGGGCGGGACACGCGGTAGAGTCGTAACCGTTCCCGCAGTTCCGTCCAAAGCAGCGCGATGGAACAGAGTGGGGTTTTAGTCGGTAAAAATCCGACATAACCACGGCTCCATCCCCGGGAGCCGGGGGTATCTAAGAAGATTTCCCCACTATAAAAAAAAAAAAAAAAAGGCTTAGAAGATTTATATTTTCAACGAAAGTGTATATTATTGTGATAAGTTTAGAAATAAGTTTTATGTAGGTATGTATGGTTTGGCGCATGTTGTTAATAAATAAATCATTATAAATATCAAAAGGGTTTTTCATAATTTCGTATATTTTGACATTTCATACAAAATTTTCCATTTCAATAGGTACGTAATGAAATTATTAATTTGCTCAACTTTTTCTACTTCTCGTATTACTCTCATTGCTATTATCTCAAATTTAGATTGAAAATTGCTTCTAAAACTTGTAAAAGACAGCACAATGTACTAAAAGATATGTTACAACTCGGTTATGTCAGACTTATACTAGGGTGGTAGCCGTAATAAGGACGGAATAGCATTAGTATGAATACTTATTACGAAGTTATACTAGGTTACATTTATTTCGTGTTTATTTGTATGATTTTTCCTTATTCTTAGTTTATTCTTTGCACAAAATGTTATAACTCGTTTATTTGTACGGCTGTAAAGCACTAAAATCAATTGATTAATGAAAATACTTTTTTTTATGATTTTATATGATACCGAATGCCGATAATTCGATTACACGACTCGAATTTAGTTATAAATTCTATTCATGTATGATAATTATAATATCGCCTAAGTTGATAAATGTGTTCTAATAAAAAAATTTACCTACAGTAAAATTGTTTTATTGATACAAAAATCTTTTTATGAATTGAAAACTCCTATGTAATTTATTATTGAATTTAATTCAAATTGAATTTGTTAAAACAACTCTTTAGTTTAGTTTGAGCTCCTTACACGCGTTATTTATCTATTTTTGAGTAAGACAATGACTCCTTTGCGTTTGCGTCAGCGTAGGCCTTAATTCATTGCCCTGACACCCATAACTAACTAACTACTAGAGCGGGTGCTAAGGCAAATATTTTCACAAATGAAATTCTTTTCAATACGTACCTACATTACCAATGATTTTTCTTAACATTTTAAATCAAAACAGATGTAAGTATATGTAAAAAAGACGGGTTGCACTCCGGGAGTGCCGGCAGAAGTGAAAACTTGATTATTAACGTTCAGCATGTTTGATATTTTGGAATGGTATCCGTCTTACGCATGGAATATACTTGAGCTAAAAAAAATCCGTCTTACGCTTTTTCGATCAGGCCACGTGTCCTGACGCAAGTTTAAGATTTTATACCCAACGCCGCTAAAGAAGTTTTCACTTCAATGAGGATACAACCATATTAAGTACAGCTGTTTACGCAAATAATAATAACTAAGTAAAGATGAAATACTTAACTATCGAAATCACCTTCATTCTTCTTATGAAAATTATACATTTATTATTAATCCGTACGTTTTTAAACTCATTTATTACATTTTACTTTTGAATCTTGTTTTTGTATCTATAGTACGGAATCCATTAGCCACGTAATATCCATCATGGCGTGTCTATGGCAAGTCCCGCGAAAATCAATAATGCTTGTAAACAAGCCGAGTACGATTCCGCTACGAACTGCGTATTTTACCACGTATGGTTCACGTTTTTGCTTTGTTCAGAGTTTTAATTATTTATTTCTGTTATAGTAATTTAAGTTAGGGTAAAATGGAGTCCGCCAATGTAGGATATTCCTACCATTTGCCTAGCGGGGGTTGGAATTATAAAATTCGCAACACTCTATCACAATTTAGTGATTTATTTAGCGAATTTAATAAATATATTGCCCCTGCTTATCATCATGATCGCTGCGAGAGGTAAGTGAATTTATTTATTTATTAATAGTTTGTAAAAATAAGTTCTTTGTTTTTATTTTTTATTTTATACATACATATATTGAACCTCAAAATTATTATAATATTTACAGATCTGTTCAAATGCGGGTATATTCAATGCACAAAGGAGAATTTGTTATGGTTATTATTGCATTTTTTGCATGTTTTGGTCTTGGAGTATTCATAGGATTAGCGGGTGAGTTATAACTTTTATATTTTCGCAGTTTATAGTGTCGCAAAAGTCGTAGGCTTCATAAACTGCAAAGTGTATCCGCTCCTTAGAGTATGTATTTAGCTTGCTAATACATACTCTAAGATCCACTCGATACAAAAAATAAAAATAAACTTTTATTCGCGATTAATAAAAATATTACAAAATATCTAACTAATTAGTTACAAAATAAATTTAACTAGGGGTTGTTTATTAAAAAAATAGGTTCAAATAATAATTGTGTTTCAATTAAAGTACTAACATAGGTCATAGTAATAGGTAGGTAGTCTTAAAAAAACAATCAACTCATACGGACAGACGACAGTGAGTGAAGAGAGGTTTAGAGGTTTAGGTAAGTGTCCAAGTACGTGACGTAATATAAGGGTTTAGTTTTTATCGTGCCTTTGTAAAAATACTGTATCGTCTACTGTAACTCTTTTCTAATGCATTCTTTCAAGCGGTCTATTGATATAAATTGAAATCCATACTAATATTATAAATGCGAAAGTAACTCTGTCTGTCTGTCTGTTACTCAATCACGCCTTAACTACTGAACCAATTTGCATGAAATTTCGTATAGACATATTTTGATACTCGAGAAAGGACATAGGATAGGTTTTATCCCGGAAATCCTACGGGAACGGGATTTTCTTTGATAACGCGGGCGAAGCCGCGGGCGGAAAGCTAGTAGAATATAGTTTGTTTTTGTAAGCTTTGTAGGTAAATCTGGTACTAAGTTAGCTACTACTCAATACTCATACGAATATAAGATCGTATTGTTATTAATTTATCTTTGTTCACTTTTAATATTATAAAAGCTCAAAAAATATTCCTACAATTGCAACAAACGCAGTATAGCATTTGTTATACGCCTTCCTTCACTAATATGAATCGCCGTAACATTTTGATATAGACCGTAAACGACCGCCCTCTGTGCCGATATATTTCTGATATGTATACCAACTCTGTAGTGTAATTAAAATTATTAATATTAAATAAATAAAACAGGTCCATCACCAACAATGACAACATCTATATCAGCCACCAGCGTGCTAAAGAACGCTAGCACGATATTCACTGGGCCATACCGTTTGCATAGTCCCGCGTTGGGCACTCGCGTCCAACAGTTGTGGTTGCTTGCTGAAATCATTACTAATAATAATGATGGTATGTATGAACTTATAATGATGTTTTAAGTACAATTTGTCGAAACGCATTTCTGTTTTATTCCAAAAAGTTGAGCATAACATGGCATAACGTAAGCGATCAAATTCGTTTCGATATTTTACGGTCACTTTGAACCTGAGAGCATAAGCTTTGAACCAAAACAATATTACTTAATGTGTCCACGACCTATTAATAGCAATTATTTTAATAGTAACTAGGTAGGTACATCAGTTTATAACTCAAATTAAAAATGAAAGCATTGTAAGGAAACAATCCCTTTAGTAAGTAGTAACTACTGTGTGTCACTGAGATTTAACCTAAAAATGATTTTATTTTTATTGCAGAAGAAATATTTGATAAGAGCTTCCAAATAAGTATATCGATAGATGGCGTGCTGAGCGACCATTCGACTGTCAATTTAACGCCAGAATCAGATGCAACTAATAGGTAAGAAAATGACCTAATTTTATACCCACAATTATATGCTGACTTTACACTAGTAATTACCTTTTACGGCCTACAGAAAACATATGCAGGGAACAATGCACACATTCATTCATTCATCATATATGGAATAATTTCACCTGCAAATAAATAATAATGCTAGAACGTTTTTTTCCTAGAAATCGGTCATCGAAATTTTAAACTTAAATTATCAAAATTGTGATTAAACTCGTTTAAATTTTTCCAGAACACTCCATCTAAAATGTCAGAAACAAGTATGCGAAGAAGTGATGGTTCTACATCTGGGTTCCTTAGAATATACGCATTACGTACTCAACATACATTTCTATGGTCTACAAGAGTTCCATAAAAGATATTTTATACGCGAAGTAATGTTTTATGTAAGTTTCACATTCTTAGACACATCACCTACATTTAAGGGGCAGACTTTCACCTAGCTGTCTCTTTCTATCGCCCATAAATATCATACAATAGAGCGAGAAAGACTGCTTGCTAACTTGCTTATATTATAGTGGAGCCAATTTAATAGGCAACATTTGACGTCTATCAATTTTATCTTCATAGGGTGGTAACCTGCATAAAAACATCGATTAAAGTGAATTAATCGATACGGACTTGAAACATTTGTCAATCGAACTTGAAACACATGTCAATAATATATGATAATTTTTATTCCCAAGTAATCAATGCATTCGATTCTAGATGTCTGATTTCGATTTTTAGAGTAACGTCTCTGGTATTTAAAAAGAAAAAAGGTTTATTGACACAAAATTGTAGCGACGTCAGTTCTTTAAATCAGAAATTGTTTATTATGTTTAGAATGGTTTATCAGTAAAATCAAATCCTAAAATTACTTATATCGGTCATTATTATAATAAATATGTAATCGTAATTGAAAAAAGTTAAGCAAATGTGCAGTTCTAACAAAACGAAATATCATGTTATTCTATGTTGTCGTTACTAGGTTACGTTGTTGAATTTTGTTGAACTGTCAAATGTTGCCTATTAAAATGGCTCTACTATAACTGGCATTAATTTGAGTAAAGAAAATTCTTAGTAGTATTTCAAGAAATGAATCATAAATGTATTCTATGCTTGATAAACGAGTAGGTTAAAAGGGTTTCTTAAAAGTCGGTTAAACGCACGTTTTTATCTGATTTCTCGCCCTTATTTGGTTTATCAATCGGCATCTCATTTCACATCTGTTCTAATAATGATTTATTTAGCATCTGCACATGTGAGATATGATAAAATGTTGTACCTATGTATATTCTGCTAAAACTTGCCTTCTGCCCGGGTTTATACCCAGATAAAAATACCAAAAAATTATTACTTTAGTACATTCAGGAATATTCCAACTTTCTACCGGTGTTAAAATAATTCTTAAAATCAGCCCAGTAAATAGTTTATCGTACAATAAATACCAGAATTTTATTTATTACAGTTTAAAACCTACAATCCAGTATTCACACAAATGGAGACTTGGTTCAGATTTATTTTCCTACTTACTACGTTCTCTGTTGCTGTAAGTATCTAACTATAAACTATGACAATAATTTATAAGTACATATTTCCTTTAACTTGTGAGGTTATCGCCTGCATTTCCTTTTTAGTTTATAAAATCCTTGTCAAGCATCTAACGTATTTTTCAATTTAACTCCGAGAAATAAAATAATTTCCTGCGACTAATGATAAGTAAAAAGGTGTAGCTAGTGTATGAGAGCTCCGGGTGGCACGTTGAAATATGGCTAATTAGCCACAATTTTTTTCGCTCATACTTGAATAACGCTAATTTTTTCGTCTGTGTTTATGATTTTCATTAATTCAATAAAACATCGAGACAGTATTATGACTTAACGTACGTTCCAGCATGTATACGAAATAAAACATATTTGTAGATTTTCTTTAGTTTACTAATAATAATTATTGCAGTGTTGGTTTGCGCATACGCTCCGGAAGTACTCTACGCAAGACTGGGCAATTGAACAGAAGTGGTTATCTATTTTACTACCATTGCTCTTGTTATATAATGGTAAGAACTATTTTATTAAGATTTTTTACGCTAATAACTTGACCCTTGATGTTCATGACACTTAAGCTACATATTTTAAATTAAATTTCATACTAAATACAGTTAGTACTTAAGTTACCTATTACATGAAAATATATGAAAGATATTTTAAATATTTTTTTTATACAGAGTCCAATTTCAAGACGTTTTTAAATATACAGATTTAAAAGACCAATCGCAACCTCGCTCACTTGACGTGCGTGATTAAAGTCACGTAGCATTTAGTCTTCTTTTAATACAGACAGTTGACTTTATAACGATTCTTAAACTTATTATATTGTAACCCTTTTGATTAAATTCCCTTGAATTACCGTATCAAACTAACATAATATATGGGTGAAATGTCATTTTGACAGCCCACATAAAAATATTGTAGGTACACTACCGTCATCAACATATTTCGAAAAATAAATAAATAATGTTACTATTTATGTTTGCTTATATCCAGACCCAATATACCCCTTACGGCTAGTATCGGGCGGGTGTTTCGCACCGTTCGTAGACACGATGTTCCAGACGACGTTCCTAGCTTGCGTCATGCTCTCGTGGCTCGCCTTGTACCATGGACTGAGACAGGTGATATGAATTAATAATTTGCTTGTATATGAAAAAAAATGAAAAAAACATAAAAAACCGCGTTTAATATTTTTGAAGAAAAAAAATAATATGGTCAGGCGGTATTTGAATTTGTATTACCGGGATAATTGAGAACAGTTACTAACAACGAACTAATTTCAGCAATCGATTTTTTTATACCTACTCTTTCGGTTTAATATTTATTTTTTGTCAATTAATGCCATATATAGTTGGGTATATTTTGTCTGTGATGAAAGATTTAGGTACAAGTCATTAATTGTTAAGACACAGAACATAATAACATATGATTTAGCAGATGATGATAAGAATTAGATAATAATTAAGGTTAATAACGATACCCTTTCATAATTACCTACGATTTTATTAAAACCAATTTAAATACGTTTAAAAACCTACTATTTCTCTTTGAATTCGAAATAAATAATTTTTAGAACCATATATTTTCAAAAACATTGCAGTATTTTCTTGTAATTATTTAGAAAATTAATTCACACTATCTTTTTCAGAACGAAAGAAGTTTTGTGTCGTTTTATCTGTTAAAAGTTATAATCGTCGGCTTAGTATGGACACCGGCGATGATTGTAACAGTGTGGCAAAAGTATTATGGATACTATGATCCAACGTTTAATTACCTTACGGATCCTAATTATCGAGTAAGTGCATATACATATTATATGTTTTAACCTCTCATTGCAATTAAGCAGGAAAAAGTCTTGTTTTAATTGTACAATATTAACAACTCAAATATTTTTGTTTGAAAAATAACTGGCAATACATACTTTAGGTACTGTAATTTTTTTTTCTCTGGCAATGTTTTTCTGAACTATATAATTCCTGCTATTTCTAAAACTTGAAATTCAAATGTCTTTTGCATACGAGGAACACATAAGTTATATGAATTAAATTTTCGATACGGCGATTCCTCTTATTAGCAACATAGACAATAGATGAATAGAGCATCAAAATTATTATAGCAAATGAAAATGATGCACTAATTATATTTGTTTTTTTACAGATAATAAAATTAACCTTCTTCTGTGCTGTCGCGCTATACTTCTTGTACCTGCTTATACTTGTAGTCAAGGCATATAGTGATCTAAGAAATATGCCATTTTTTGGTAAGTTCATCGATCCTATTAATTTATTATTCTGAATATAACTTTAAGAGACATAGATATGACATAAAGAAAATCTTGCTAAAGAAATATCTACCTTCCTATAGTCATAACTCATAAATATGATTTATCAGTAACATGATGTTGAGCTGCTACCATACCAATACATACTAAAAAACAATCTTTCCCATAATTCCTTAATATTTTTTTAGATATAAGATTGCGCTGTTTATCGATAATAGTGGTGTCCGTGATATCGATAACCACAATCCTAGGGCACCACTCTTGGGGCCCCGCGGCCCTACAGGACCATTGGGCCTCGCAACCGAAGGTCCATTTTGATACATCCGCACCATTCATGGCTATGTATGGTCTGTTTAACTTCAAACTGTACATCCTGGCGTATCTTTTCTCGCCTGGAACTGGATCTTTACATGGTATGATCGCCTTATTATACGTGGTAACCGAGATAAATATTCTTAGTAAACAATAATTATTTTTAACAAAAAACAAAACCGCCTTAAAATTGACTGATTCAAAATATTTAGAGCGGCCATACATGGGCAGCTCGAGCAGTTAACGGCTGAGTGACGTACACGGACTGCTCGAGCGGTCGGTCGTTGACTGCTCGAGCTGTCGCTACAAACTGCGCAGTTGACGGCTTGAAGCGGTCGCGACTGCTCGAGCAGTCCGTGTACGGCAGTAAATATAGTCGCGCGGTCGAAGTTTCAAGCTGTCGGTCTCAACTGCTTGAAGCGGTCCGTGTACGGCCGCCCTTATAGTTTACCTATGCAGTCAGAAAGCCAAAGCAGTCAGTCGAATTGAGAACCTTCTCGTTTTTTTGAAGTCTGTTGATTAATACCAAGAAGCTTATATCTAATACACTGGAGATTTCAGTATGAACTTGTAACAAGAAAATATGACCTTGAGTGACGCCTGTATGTTTTTTATCCCTTTCACACCTATCTAACTACCTAGGTGTGAAAGGGATAAAAAAACATACAGGCGTCATTCAGCGTCATATTTTCTTGTTACAAGTTAATGTTCATACTGAAATCTCCAGTGTATTAAATATAAGCTTCTTGATTAATACCATGAAGTGAAGTTGGACGTTGAATTATTTATTACTATGTCTCTATAATCATATGTTTATTTGAGTAGGTACATTATACATATAGTTGTGAAACTCGTGTAGTAATGAGATTTGTTTCGACATTCAAATGTTTGTTGTTACAATATATATTTTGACAAGTTAGAAACACAGAGAACACAAATGTTTATTTAAAAGTAGTAAATTACTCATTTTTCACTTTCTTGTGAAGACGTTAGAGTTGAGCTGACTCACGTAGCATATATTAAGACACATTCTTGAGCCAATTCATATTAATTTTCGTACATTTCGAAAAACTGAAGATAATGTTATTAACTCGCCCAGCAGTTATATTTACACATAGAAAAGTAATAGACATTTTTTTTCCAGAAACCGCTATAACCAAAGACAATCCAGCGTTTTCAATGATCAACGACTCGGATGAAGATGTTATCTATGGTTCAGATGAAGAAAGCCGGCGTCCTCTTAACTCCCACTCCAGAGCAAATACAGAAAATATATGATGCAATATATTTTGCCTATATATTGTATTTCTTTTCTTGTTATACAATAAAACAAAGTAAACAAAATTTATCCTTATTTTCAGCGTATTGCAAATTATTAATCTCCCTTCGTGTAAAATGAAGTTAACAAATATCCCGAGACACAATGCTGCCGTATATAAATTTCTTCAGAAAATTTGTAAAAAAAATTATCTACAAGTTTGATGAATCACCATTCAGTAGTGAATTCATCGAAACAAGTTAATTTTTATAAAAGCAGTTTTGATAACTCATCCTGTGTTTTACGGTCAATAAATAACTGAGAAATGGATATTTAAATGTCTTGTAGCAGAATTGAAATATGTCGCTGCGGCTGACGTCACATCAGAAAAGTTTCATATTGCTCTAGAAAATATTACCTACAGTTAGGTTCCTCACGTACTGTCCGCGATGTTATTATTTTACAAACATTATGGCGCTGACTCCACGAGCGAGAGAATCGCGGCGATATTATCGTCGTGCCACGTATTTCTATACACTCTCTATGGAACCGTCTCCACACGGCGATATTATCGCCGCGATGCGACGAGTGGCAATGAGCGTGCGAAACGTCATTACATCGTCGCTAGCCCACCGCGACTATCAACGGGCCCGCTGCGCGCTCGCGCCGATCGCGCAGCGGGCGCGCTGTCAAACGCAGCGTCATTTCAGCGTTGCCTCTGGTCTTCTCGTAGTTCTCTTCAAGGAAACGTGGCGATACCGTAACGAGTCGCCGCGGAAACGCTGCGATTCCGTTACGACTCGCGACGATACGCGGTGGAATTATCGCTCGTTCGTGGAGATTATCCGACGATATAAGGGCGGACTCGTCGCGATTCTCTCGCTCGTGGAGTCAGCGCCATAGGTCTGAACCGCCTTTAAATGTTTATGACCACAGATTAAGTAAATGACTGATGTCATTAATTCGAATTGTTGGTACCGCAGCAACTGCAACGATCGCGACGACACGACGTGACGTCATCATATTGAGCCGCACTCACTTGACACTTCGCATGGCACAAAATTATATTTTAAGCAAAACTTTAAATATCCTAAATCCTTTTCTCTTATACCGCAGCCACACTATGCTCCTCGTCCTGCTCATCGCTCTGCTCATTGCGCTGCAGCTGCCGTTATTCGCTGCGACATAGCTTATTATATTAATGTAGATAGTAAAAAGAAATATACATCGTCGTCGTCGATCAAACATAAAAAAACATTTACACTTTTTCATTTGACCATTCCATGCTTGGCGACGACCTAATTTCCAATTTTGCATACGTGTGTCTTGCGCGAGTGCTCGATGCGGACTGCGTTCGCGCGAGTATGTGGGCTGTGGCCGGTCATCGAACTCGTATTGCCGGTCCTTTGACTCGCGCGCAAAAGCCGACAAAATAGGGAGCAGTGAGCAGGACGATGAGCACGACTAGTGGCATGACGAGTAACGTGGCCACACTATGTCGCTGCCATAGACATAGTGAGATGTGGTCTCTGCCTACTTTCCTCGTTACTTCCTATACCAATCGTCGAGTGTGTGGCCGGCCGGTTAGATATCATTATATTCGAAGATTGATTATTTTCAAACAGAACACAGTATTTTATTGCAATTTAGACCAATCCCCACTAATAAGTATCACATAATAATATTGAAAATAAAGCAAACAACTCAATCTCGGTACCTACAACTATAACATTACCTTATCTTTCAAGCAATTAATATATTGTATGGAAATATTATTATTTTTTTAATGCCAACCGGTTAAAACTTGTTTAAGCCAGTTGTCTCCGGGGATTAACCGGTTATTACCGGTTTATTTATACACCACACTTGTATTCTATGACCGTAGCGTTCAGATGCTTTAGTTGCTTCTTTGTTCATTCCAAAGGGTGGAACATCTGAACATTTCTATGTAATTTAATGCTCTTGCGAATACGCACTGTTCGGTTTAATATGCGCATTTAAAATGTAATATATTGCGTCGTACTCGTAGGTACCTTGCTGGAACACTGTCGATAAGTAAAATTTTACCGTAATACGCATGATTTGTTAGTTTATAAAATCATGTTGTAATAAAACATCGAGCATCATGTTCGATATATAAAATGATAATAGAACGGCGAATGAAGTATGTTCTGGCACAAGTAAATTCTCTAGTGCTTAGTCTATCAGCATCTTTATGTTAGTAAAAGTCTTTCATTTGATTTAAGAAATTTTAACTTTAATAATAAATTTACAAATAGTATAAAATTAACATTAAATGTCGTAAATGAGGTCGACAAGAAAAACTAAGGCATATAAAATAAAAATACTTGTTACAGGTTATTAGGTATCACATTTCTAGTACATATTACATTACAGAAAGACGAGAACGGAGAATCGATGATCAGCTAGGTATATTACCACAAGATCGCGTCCTTCTTATTGAAGTGTTGCCAACTTCAATGTTTGCAAAATTGATTAATACGATATTTACGCAATAATGAAAGATAAGTTATAATTATTGGTTGAGCATAAAACTGAGTGCAATTAATATAAAATTGTCATGTCAGTAATTTTAAAAACGTTCACTTAAATCATTTCGATCTCCTAAATTCACAGAAAAAATATCATCTTATCAACATATTACAACATTTAGGCCTCGTTCCCATCTGCAAGAAAACTTCCGCAAGAAATGTCCGGCAGTCTGTCTGACAGCAACTTGTAAGTCTACTTGCAGGTGGAAACGCGGAATTAGACTTGCAAGCTTAATGACATTCCAAATACATTGACAACAGTTGACAACCCTGTCATACGCCATTTTGTGTTCACGTAACCGCCATTTTGAACAAAGCCGATCAGTATTGCCAGCTTCTAATTCTATAATTGTCATAGCCAGTTTAGAAATGAAACATTATATGACATTAATTTTTTAATCAGGAATACAATAAATAATAAGTCAGCATACCTATATTAAAATACATACAGTCAATCTAATGCTATAGTCTGTAAATTGTTCAAAGAGTGAGTGATGAGAATTACAGGATGGGGTTGTAATATAAGTGAGGAGAGGGGTCGTTGTCTCGCACCACAAGGTTCAGCAGGAAGCGCGTGCGGCGTCGCTGCGGTGCGCCGCAGTACTGCCCCGCCCCTCATTACACAAGTAATCCCTGCTCTAGGATCACAGTTCTCATTAACACTAGTCTCTTCATCGTCTGAACACAGATCAATCACCTCACACTCACTGTCAGTTTTATTTAATGGATCACAGCTTTTCACATCCACTTCCATTGTTTCAGTATCAGGCTCCACATACACAATGTCTTTCTCTTCGACACACTGTCTACTCAGCGCTTCTTTCTGGAGATTATCTATATATTCTTCTATTTTTTCTAAGGACATCCGTGTTACATCTACAGATACCGGCTTGCACTTTAGAAGCAATAGCTGACCCTTTAGATCCAGAACCGTTTTACACCTCTGATTTGGAAACACATGCTTTCTGTGCCAATAGTCTATGGGCCTTTTGTATCGCACCGGAAACACATGATTTTTACCTTTACTACCTACATTTTTACTACATATTATTTGATTACAGCAATACCTCTCTACTCTTTCACGAGAGTAGCTAGTGTCTCTTTGAACATTAACTTTGGCATTTTTCAAATATGCCAAAGATGAAAATGGATATGGTGGGCCTCTGTCTATACTTGCAGCATTCCGTCCATTTCTTGGCCGGACATCTGTAACACAATTATCTGGGACTTTCTCCTCATTCTCTTCTTGTATTGGTTTGAGCTTTAATGCAGACACAAATTCTTGTAAAGAACCAGAGCAAGATGTCTGATAGCTTTCATTGTTACACAGTCTCTCGTGAGCCTTTAGAATGTCAACATTATCAAAGTGACTGTCACAGGTATCACACAAATAAATATCAGCTGGCTTATCATACATCAAGTTCTCATTTCTGAATGTTACTAAAAGCCTTCCAGTCGGGCCATGGTAGAGAGACGTGGTGTGGTCGTTGTTGTCAACGTACGTGAGTATACTCCGGTCATATCGAGCTAAGTGCGCCGAGAACAATAACAGAAAGGCGCTTTTGTGATAGTCATAGCATCGCTTCACTAAATTCTTGAGCCTCGCTTCCCAGTCCTGTGGAACTTTACAGGGTCTAACGAAGGGGTGAGAGAATACAACATTTTTCGGCCACCAAGGCGGTTGTTTAATATCTTTGGCAGTATCATGACCCCAGGAACATGTCACCATGAATGTTATGAACTTTTCCAACTCGGCAGCTGAGACCTTTGATAGATCGATTGGGTTCCCGTTAGCGAACAGCAGCGGCAAGTTGGCGATCATGATTGCGATCGCTTATGGTCATCGTCGAAGAAGCAGCGCTTGCGTTTTGGTCCCGTGTAACATTACAACAATAGCTTTGCACTGCATTATTCTCATCAACACTAAACACTTTCAATATAGCACATAAATTTTACGATTTTTTAAACGTAAATTCCAAGGATCTAAACTTGTTTCGCTCTCAAAATAATTAAAAAATTCAGAGAGCAAGCGCGTTCGTTAACTAAAAAGAGAAAGAATCATATTTCGTCACAGAATAAACTTCCACAGATTATATTACACACAATTCACAAATCGCAATAGAAATCAGCTATCAACCATCCCAATCCATCCCGATTTCCCGCTCATAAGCATAATCAATATATTATTATTAAATAAAGTTAATGTTTTTAAAATTTTATGTTATTCTAATTAATATTGAAGAATTCTATGAAATAATAAAAAAAAAAATACATATGACTCCGGTATACTTTAGAAATAATAAGTTCTTTCGTGGTTCTTACTTCTTTCGTTTTATTGGTTACATTAGTATTGTACTCTAATGGAATATGATTACTATACATAAATTATAATAATATAACGAAGAATATTGTCTGAATACCATATAAAATTATTGTATGTCTTTATAATTTTCTTGTCTTTTTTATTAACCCTTATTAAAACGCTGGGAGCTATACTTCCCACGTCTCAGATTGAAGTAAATCGTGTTTTATTTTTATATGCTTAAACCTAATGCAGTGTAATATTTATCTACGCAATCTTAACATTTAAGAGAACTTTTTTTCATGGAAACACTTTTCAGAGAATTATTACGTATGTCATGGTAAACACACGTCAAAGTCAGGTGACGTGATTTTGCAGCCGAAAACGACCGTTATTTTTTATTTATTTATTTATTTATTTATTTATTTAATTCTTTATTTAACACATTTTTTTAGTTTTTGGTGCAGTGCTAAAAAAAAATTAGATAAGTAGATTTGAGTTCTAGCTATGTAAACTAGACTATATTACGGTTTCGTGAAACGTAAAAATATGCCCATCATCTATCGTTTATACCTTGGTAGAGTCGATTGAAATTAAGTCTTTAAGTGGGAAGATATCATCCCAGTGTTCGTCACTGCACACGACATTCGGAAATTCTATAATATATAAAATCTGTGTGTCTAAAAAATCTTTTTTAGTTGATATAAGCAACTTATTTATTGTTATTCGTTATTTCCTGATCAGATAATTAGAAATCTTAACTCAATACATTAGTATTTACCTATTGGTTTTATTTTGTTTTAGAAAAATGCCATTTTTATGTTGAAGTCATTCATTTTTCAATTCCCGAATTCTTCCCTCAGTAAAAGAAACTTGCATTGATGAGTACTTTCACCTTCTTTATTAAAAAACTTGATCTTTATAATTTTTTACGATAACATTCAATTCACAAGTGGAGACAGGGCAACCAACTAGTGTTTTAAAATATTGATGTCTGGAGTGGACACTGGGAGCTATAGTTCCCACCTATCCAAACTTTTTACAAGAGAGAACAGATGATGGGATATATACATCCCACCGAAAAAAGGGTACTTCCCCCCCACTAACCCCTTTTTTGTGTGTATTTTTGAAATCTGCGACCCAAAATTACCCAGGAACGTATCTTACTTTTTTGTTAGCTCCTCCACAGGCTCGCGTTTGAATAAGGGTTAAAAACTGTTAGCTGAGTAAACACTGTAATCTGTGACAGCCAAGAAGCTTATATTTAATACACTGGAGATTTCAGTATGAACATTAACTTGTAACAAGAAAATATGAATTATGACGTTGAATGACGCCTGTATGTTTTTTTTATCCCTTTCTCACTTAACTTGGGCAAGTTGGTGTGAAAGGGATAAAAAAACATACAGGCGTCATTCAAGGTCATATTTTCTTGTTACAAGTTAATGGTCATAGTGCAATCTCCAGTGTATTAGATATAAGCTTCTTGAATATAGCAGAGAACTCCTCTATTGGGTTGAGGGTGGGTTGAGACTTAGATCATTAAACTTAAATGATCTAAGTGTTGAGGTATAAACTTCAAAATTAAACTGTTATTATTGTAATTTATTGGCTTGGACTCCTGCATGCAGGACTAGTTTTTTTATATTTATGTGTGATTATAATGAAAATGCACCATGTACATATCCTCCATTTCTTTCCCCTAAACTAATTATTATATATTTATATAGTCTGTTCTGAACTGTCTCAAAAACAATTATGACAGGAAAAAAGCGCGGGAAACTTTGAACGAGGCGGGAGCGTGTTTTAAATTTTAATTTTAAATTAAACTTAATTTTATGATCAGAGGAGTAATTTGTTGTAAATATTATAGTATTTAGTGTAAATAGTTATAGTTTTATATTATATTGGTAAGTTTTATTGTTAATATTATTTCTATAGGTACATATGTAAATTGTATATTTGAATTGAGTCTCCTTCATAGAAATCTATGAAGGATCCTCCTGATCGTTTGAATGAGGGATCAGGTCTGGGACCTGGTCCCTCCGTCGCTAGCTATGTAACACTATATAGCAATGATGATAATTTTGATAAGGATATACTTGATTGGGAACAAGAAGGTAATAGAAAAAGGAAGCGTGGTAAAAATATGAATACTATTAATAGCCTAGAAAATTTAGATAGTGGTCGCCAGAGTGTTAACTCTAATAGCAACTCTGTATCAGCTAAGGAAAATATTTCAGTTGATTTACAGTCTAATTCTTTAATCAGAAATATATATACTGAACATGACTCTTATCCATTTGTTGTTCATGTCCAAAGATGTGAATCATCACCCGGTGATGGCTCTACTTTGCATCCAATTACATTTGGCAATTTTTTGAAAAAAAATAGTTTTAAAAATATTGTAGCAGGTAGTGTCAAAAGAATAGGCAGGAATAGATGCGTTGTTGCTTTTTCAACTGCTCATGATGCTAACACATTTATTAATAATAAAGCCTTAGAAACATTCAATCTAAGAGCAAAAATACCATCCTTCCATGTTTCTCGGATAGGCTTAGTAAGAGGCATTCCATCAGAATGGTCTCCGGAAGAAATTAAAGAAAATATAGTTGTTCCTAATGGATGTGGCTCTATAATAAAAGTACGCAGAATTAATTATAAAGTTATTATTGATGGTACAGTTACATGGAAGCCTTCACAATCTGTAATATTAACTTTTGATGGGCAAACACTCCCGTCAAGAATATTTATTTGTTATAACTCTTTACCGGTAGAGCTATATATATTTCCAACCATTCAGTGTTATAATTGCTGTAGGTATGGTCACACAAAATCAATTTGCAGATCCAAGCCCCGTTGCTATAAATGCGGGCAAGATCATAGTGGTGAAACTTGCAATGTTGAAGAGGATGGTGCATCATGTATAATGTGTTCTGGTTTACATTTTGCAAATAATAAAAACTGTCCTGAATATAATCGCCAAAAACTAATTAAACTTACTATGGCTCAGAAGAACTTGTCATATGGAGAGGCACTTAAATTACACCCACAGGTAAAAAAACTTTATGCTGAAGTGCTTAACACTTCAACATTACAAGTCTCACCAAAGCATAGTTTACAAAATACAAATATAAATACATCTCATAAAAAGACTGTTTTTAAAAAACAACGTTCGCCACCTAAAAGTAGCCAAGGATATGATAGAGCTGCTCATGAAGCTTTAATTAAAGAATGTCAAATGCCTACACCTGACAATGGTTGTGCCTTCAAGATTTCTCCATCTAATGATACTCAAAATGGTGCTTTAATGGAAATTATACTCGCTTTAATCAATTTATTACAACAAGGTAAGACATTAGGACCGTCCAACGTTGCTTTACTTAATAAAATTATTAATAACACAATAAAAAACAATGGCTTCGAACATAGTACATTGGAATTGCAGGAGCATTCTTCCTAAAAAATCTGAATTAATTCATATCATTAATAAATATAATCCAATATTAATATCACTAAACGAAACCTGGTTAAAATCATATTTAAATTTTCGTATTCCCGGTTACATTTGTTTGAGGGATGATAGAACTGACGGATACGGCGGTGTTGCAATTTTAGTTAAAAATACTCTTACTTTCAAAAAATTACCACTTTTCCAACATACCGATAAAAGTTTCAATATTGTCGGAATAAGACTTAATAATACGATTTCCATTGTTTCCATTTATATTCCTCAGTTTTCGAATTTAATTAAGCATGATATACAACATATTTTTTCCACACTTGAAGAACCCTATATTATCTTAGGTGATTTTAATTGCCATCACCAATCTTGGGGATGTAGTATATCGAATTCAAATGGAGTACAATTACTAGATCTTATCGACAATAACAATTTATGTGTAATAAATTCAGGGGAGCCGACACGACGCACTCATGTGAATGAGAACTTGAGTGCAGTAGATTTAACAATTTGTACATCGGATGTAGCTTCATGTTCATCCTGGAATCCCTTACCGTATACGTTTGGTAGTGACCATTTCCCTATTTTAATTACTTTGCCGTTCAAAAATAATCAAAATTATAAACAAAGTTCACGTTTCAAATATAGACTGCAAAATGTAGATTGGGACAAATATAAAAATACAATTGAAAATGAAGTAAGGGAACTTCCTGATGTAAATATCACTAATGGAATAAAATGCTCGGAAGCGTTTGCAAAAACGATTTTGCAAGTTGCTGAGGAGTTATTCCCTGTTAAATCGACCTCGAACACGCTCATGTCTTCTCCACCTTGGTGGGATAAGGATTGTACAGAAGCGATAAAGAAACGAAAACTGGAAGAAAAGAGATATGCGGAAAATATGTCCACGGAGAATTACAATAATCTGATTGCTACAATAAAGACAACACGATCACTACTCAAGAGAAAAAAACAAGAAGGGTGGAAATCTTTTTGCACATCCATTTCACCGAATACTTGTCCCTCTGAAGTGTGGAAAAATTTAAAACGCTTCAGGTCAGCATTTGCTGAGCAACCATATAGATTTCCAGAGTCATTGGCTCGTGATTTTATGAAAAATATAGCTCCCGATACAGTTCCAGAGAATAATATATTACCCGTGACTTCTGTTTCATTTGATCACAACTACTTTCGCATTGATTCCTTTTTTTTCTCTATATGAGTTGAAGGGAGTACTGTCAAATGTAAAGGATTCCACCCCCGGCCTAGATGGTATACCTTATTCTTTCCTAAAAAACCTCGGAGATACTGCATTACAATACTATCTTGACATAATAAATAATATAATGCTGTCTGGAAATATTCCGTCCGTGTGGAAGACACAAGAAATTATACCTATACTCAAACCACATAAACCAGCTGACGAGCACTTATCCTATAGACCGGTAGCTTTGTCATGCGTTTTATTAAAGGTAGCAGAACATTTAGTGAAAAATCGTTTAGAGTGGCATATCGAGCATCACGATTACCTATCAAACAGTCAGTTTGGTTTTAGAAAAGCAAAAAGTACAATAGACAGCATAGGCATTCTCACAACAGACATACGTTTAGCCTTCTCGAACAACAAGTACTTAGTAGCTACTTTTCTTGATATTTCATCTGCTTATGATAATGTTATTATATCTATCCTCAATCAAAAACTTTTTAAATTAAATGTTCCTTGTATATTAATCAATTTCATAATAAGCTCATTAGTGGACAGAACTATATGTTTAAATTTAAATGAATCAAAAAACATTTCACGTAAGGTTCACAAAGGACTTCCGCAAGGTTCTGTACTTAGTCCTCTGCTGTATAACATTTATACTTATGATTTGGAAAAGTCACTGAATGATACTGTAAAAATTCTGCAATATGCCGATGATATTGTTATGTATAGTGTAAATAATAGCTTAGAAGAAGCATGCAATTCTTTAAATAGCAATCTAAACATACTTAGTATGTGGCTCAAAGATAATGGTCTTGACTTGTCAGTGGAGAAAAGCTCTGTTGTAGTTTTTTCTCGAAAGAGGTCTTTGCCTCAAGTAGATGTAAGCTATAACGGTAGTATTTTTCCCATTAAAAATGAAGCAAAATTTTTAGGAGTAACATTAGATAGTAAATTAACAGGAATGCCTCACATTGATTTTGTATCAGCTAAATGTGAGCGTAATTTAAATATAATAAGGTGCTTATCTGGCGTGTGGTGGGGGGCACACCCTTTTTGTCTCAAATTAATTTACAATGCTCTAATTAGAAGTAGTCTAGATTACGGAATGTTTTTGTTGGAAGGTGGTAACGTTAGTGCCTTCAGAAAACTTGATAAGATTCAAGCAAAAGCAATTCGAATAGTTGTTGGAGCTATGAAATCTAGTCCCAATAACGCACTTCAAGTTGAGTGTTGTGACGCTCCGCTTCATCTAAGACGACAGTTTTTATCCGACAGATTTCTTTTCCGAGCGCTGCAATTTTCCAACCATCCCTTATTTCATAAATTGAAGGACTTGAATGAATATATATTAACATCTACGTATTGGCGCTCTAAAAAAGTTCCATGTCTGATCGAAAGTTTCCGTAGAGTCACATCCATTACAACACGTATATATCGATCTCCACGCTTATCATTGTTTAGTCACAGTTATGATAATTTGTTAACATATCCAGACATTAAGTACGATATGGGAATCATCAAGAATGATCCTCTAGCCAATCCTAATTTTAATACAGAAGTAAATAAGGAATGGAAAGATTGGAACCTCATTTTCACTGATGCATCTAAGACGTCTTTGTCTGGGTGCACTGGAATAGGCATATACCATACACAATACAAAATTATTCAAAAAATAAAATTACCACCTCAAGCATCAGTATTTACTGGTGAATGTTTGGGCATTTTGAAAGCAATTGATTATATATTATTAGCGAAGTTATCACGAACTGTTATTTTTACTGATTCTAAAAGTTCTTTACAAAGCCTTGAAAAATATCCATTTAATAACAAGCCATTTTACCCTTTCATTTTTGAAATTAGAAACAAATTAACACTTTGTAAAAATAAAAATTTAACAATAGTTTTTGCATGGATACCCAGTCACACCGGTATAAAAGGTAATGAAAAGGCAGACGCCTTAGCAAAAGATGCCATAGATAGTGGTGATATGTTTCCATATATCAATTATTGTCACGATCTTAGTAACCTTCCTAAAGTTTACCTCCATGATACCTGGACTAAACTTTGGGAAAGTAGCGGAATGCAAAAGGGAAAACGTTTCTATTCTCTTCAACCACGGATTCCAATGAAGCCTTGGTTTAATAAAACCAAGGGAAGTAAATTAGCTACAAGTATAATCATTCGTATGCGACTTGGACATGTTTGTACCCCTCAACATCTTACTAAAATTGGCGTATTAGATAATGAAATGTGTGAGTGTACCCTAGATGTGGGCAACCTGAATCACATATTTTTTGCTTGCCCACTGTATGACCATTCCTCTTTGTATTTATCTCTTGAATCACTTGGTGTACCCTTTCCTATTTCTATTAATTGTCTCTTGCTCAATCCTGCCAAATATTTTGAAGCCATTAACAAATTTATCACTCGAAATAATATAAAATTGTAAATATTTTTTTTTTTATCTATAAAGAAAATGCAGTATGTTTATTTTTAAAATAGAATTGTTTAGTTTTTGATTTATTTATAATTTTTAATTAATATATTAGTGTTATATAATATATGTAGATTAGTGTTTTAGATTGTATATTGCTACTTCTCTGATTATGCGCGTGCGTAAAATTTTCTGTAATAATTGTAAAAATGTATGTTTCCCTACCTTTTAAAACTTGACACTGGCAAATAGTTTAGTCTTATTGCCATGATAAACGAAAAAAAAAAAAAAAAAAATTATGACAGCAAAAAAAATCAAATTCAAATACAAAAACTGTCAGTTGTCACCTTCCAATATACAATACGATTATTGTCAGAATCAGATGTACAAACATATTTGTGTTATCTCAATTTGATTCATGAAAATACCCTACCCGGAATATAGGAGAAATAAAGAAGTATAATAAACAGAAACTTTAAAATGTTTTTTCTATAATTGTTGC
>CAJQZN010043198.1:0-26484 GCA_907164685.1 Colias eurytheme
ACGCAGCGTACCGCTTTTCATGGTACAAGGTGAGGTGAGCGACGCGGTCGTTCAGAGATAACAAACTTGTTTTGACCACTTGTTTTAACTGTGAATTATTTACTAAAAGTAAATAATTCACTAATTTCATAAGATGTTTCTAAAATATTTATTATTATTTTTATTATAAAATACTTAGAAGTTAGAACCTAAGAGCAGAAGTGGTCTAACATTATTTTTTGTTGTAAATTGTGTCATACCTACAGCTTACTGCAAAGTAAGTTAGATATAATCAAGTCAAAGTCAAAGTGTTACGTAATGTAGGTTACTGAAATAAAGATTTTCACTTTCACTTTCATCCTTTAATAATGTTCTCAGGTTACCAACAGGTTGGTTACCCCTGTTAGGTCATTGTACGAATTTCCGCCTGCTCTAGGAACATACTATAGCAGATCTCCATCTAAGTAGTTGTTAAATATCTAATACTTAATAGAGAGTACGAATAAAATATTTCAATATTAACTAATTTATTTAAACTTTTTTGTTTCGACCAGTTTGGTGCTATTATATTATTAATTATTATATTTTGATTACAAAAGTGTTGCTAAACACAACGATAAATCCTAGAAGGCTCTATGTAAGTTTATATTTGTCTAATTAGTGTAATTTTTATTTCAGAAACCAGGATTATTCAATTACTTGCCTAGAACACCTTATGATTACAATTATACTTCAGAAAATGACAACTTTGCCTATCAAACTCACAAAATAAAAGCCCTGAACCTGACCAGCGGGCGTGTGCTTGGCGGCGGCAGCAGCGTCAACTACATGATGTACGTGCGCGGCTGCCCGGGGGACTACCAGCGCTGGGCACAAGCCGCGAAGGACAACACCTGGAACTGGAAAGGCGTCTATCCGTACTTCATCAAGAGCGAAAATCTGCAGAGTCACGATTTGCGCCACTCCCCGTACGCGCAGTATCACGGATTTAAAGGCCCTTTAAAAGTTACGAGAGAGACGAATCAGGACATTTTTAGATTTATAAACAGTTTTGAGGAAATCGGAAAACCGTCCGTCTTCGATATCAACGGTCCGTTCACGCAGGGCTACACGCCTGCCTTGTTTACTATAGCGGATGAAGTTCGACAATCAACAGCCTATGCGTTTATACCGAGAATGAAGCGTAGGCCGAATTTAGTGGTCCGGAAGAACAGCTTCGTTACTAAAATAATAATCGACGACGACAACGTGGCAATCGGAGTTGAGTTTGAGACGCAGGATGGAAAAAAGTTGCGGGCGTTAGCACGGAGAGAAGTGATAGTGTCAGCGGGCTCCTTCAACAGCGCACGCCTCCTCATGCTCTCCGGGGTGGGCCCGCGCGACCAGCTCGAGCCGCTAGGTATACCCATCAAGAGCGAGCTCCCGGTCGGGTACCACTTACAAGACCACGTTATCTCTGTAATATCGATTAAGACGGAGGAGTCCCATGCCCCGCCGCCTGACTTAAATATAAATAAGCTCCCGTTCCCCCTTTTCGCTGGCTACGTATCGCTCGACGATAACGAACGGTGTCCACAATATCAAGCCGCAGTTTTCGACGTGCCGAACGACAGCCCTGCGCCGCTGCAGCTGTGCGCGTTCAATTTCGGATTCGAAGATTACATATGCAACAATCTGTTCAACGCGAGCATCGGTCGAAACACACTCTTTACGAATCTCAATGTCTTACATCCAAGATCAACCGGTCGCGTGAAATTACGCAGCAAAGATCCAAAGGATCCGCCTATAGTCGAACCCGGAACGTTCTCAGATGAAAGAGACCTCGATGATTTGGCGCGATACGTCGAAGATTACACAAAAGTTTTAAACTCGACTTACATGAGGAGCATCAACGCGGAGTTCGCTGACTTGTCGTTTCCAACATGTTCGCAGTACGAGTACGGCAGCGCGGAGTTCTGGCGCTGCTACGTGCTGGCCACGGCGACGACGATGTACCACTACGTGGGCACGTGCCGGCTGGGCGAGGTGGTGGACGCGCGGCTGCGCGTGCGCGGCGTTCGGCACCTGCGCGTGGCCGACGCCAGCGTGGTGCCCTACCTGCCCAGCGGGAATATCAACGCGCCCGTCATCATGATTGCAGAAAAGGCGGCCGATTTTATTAATAGCGACCACCGTTGTTTGCATTAATTGTGAAGTTATATTCTGCGTATCATAAGTGATAATTTACCTTAAGTATTAAGTAATTTATATATTATATTTTACATATTTTAGTGATTACAGTATTATTTATTAAAATATGTTTTATTTTAAATCAGATATCTCACTCTTTTGTAATTTGAAATCCCTTTTTCCAATCACCAATGTACTTATACGCCAAACCTACCTACAGTCAACATTTTTAACTAAAGTAGTATATTTAAAGAAAACGTTCAGTATTATTATAACATTTGAATACACTAAATATTCTAAAACAACCTACTCCACTCTGCCATATATTATATTATACCTATTACTTATAGAGACAAAACTAGATAGTTATTATTTATTTACTTCAAACTAATAAAATATTTTTCACTTTACACGTGCTATTAGTACATATAAACAATAAAATAATAACAGTATAAAGCAAGGCCAATCGCAAAGTACAGGAAATAACTGAAGAGATTATTACATTCTCTTAAATATGTAGGTATGTATACCATTTAAACATTTCGACATTAAATGTTGAATTTTAAATGAACCTTGAAATTTGTTTACTTCGTTTTAACCTCAAATATTACTTATTGTATCATAGAATATTTACTTTATGATAGAAATAATTTAAATTTATAATACATATCTATAAAAATGAAGGTTTATTAAATAGATACGTTACACATATATCACATTGAAGTAAAGTAAATTAAAGATATAATAAAGGTCACGCTCCATTTATGACCGTGATCTTTACATTGAAAGTACGGACGTATTTAGTATTATATTCATTCTTAATTAATATCTCAATAGATCGTGTTTTAAATATATATTTAAGTATTCCTATTTCCTAAATATAAATTACATTAATGGTATGAAACCACAGAAGTAATATAATTTCCAATTTCAAATTCATTTGAATATCACGGGGATCCCATATTATTATAGGGAGTAATAAAAACCTTAATATATTTTTGAGAAGTGTTAAAAATTATAATAACACGGGTATATACCCGCAAAGTAGCGAGGGCTCTAATATAATATTAAGTCTATTCGAACCACTGAGTTACTATATTATACTCAGTTGTTCTAATGATTAGAAAAGATAGTCAGACCGCGACCTAAACTAGAGCAACATTAAATCTACTTCAGCGTAGATTTATCGTAGGTATGATCCAAAATAATTTGTAAAATGATCCAAAATAATCTTTTAACTAAATTTTAATAAATCTGTATGATCCAATAGAAGGTTATTGTTGGTAAAAAATCACTGTAGGTATAGTGTATACGCTTAACTTTAGGTACATGCACACCATATTGTATTCTCCGCTCGCGCCGCACTGTGAGCCGCTAGCCTGTTGGCTGTTACATCAATGTCTCAAAGTGTAAGCTCTACAGAGCTGTGTCAAAGACTAAAATTCCTGATTAAATAGGGCTGCTGATCATCTGTTTATAATTTAGGTACCTAAGTAATGAACTTTATCTACTTTTACGAAGCATTTTCTCTTTACTTACATTTCGCCGTTTGTTGAAGACTGCAGCCCTAAGAAGAAATTTGTTACATTTTTCATATGAACTGGGAAAAATGTCAATAGTTGCAAGATGTGGGCCAGTAACCAATTTTCGATACATAGTTATATTATTTGATTATTTCCCTATAATTACTATAGATAATATAGCAGTAAGCTCAAACGTGAATTACATAATGTCATATTATATTAAATAAAGTTTTACAAGTCACATAGCGGTTTGCATGTTCTAGCAGTTGGAAGCCCTATAAATAGAGTATATTTATTTAGATTTCGGGTATAACCCCAACATCATACTTCAAAGCACAAAAGCCCGCGCTCGTGTCCAATAAAGGAATATATCCTCGGGATTTTGTCATTTATTACTCAGGAAATAGAGGCGAGAGTCCTGTAGACACAATATCAAAAATGAGATGCATTTGAGATGCGATGTAATGCTTTGACGTAAACAAATCTTTAAGTCCGGAGCGCTGGCCATTTGTTTAGTAGAGTGTCTGTTCATTATGCGGCTTCACGTTGTCAGTTTTTCGAGCAAATTTGCGACTCTTGACCAGAGAAGATAAAAGATGAGCAGACTGCATTTTACTGTTGGTATTCCCAACTCTATGTAATAAACGCAACTGTAATATCTTGTGATTTAGAATAAAATGCACATAATATGCACTCAAGTCGTACTATCCTATAGTATTAATCATCGTTTTAAATTCCTCATTTGTAAGGCAAACATGGCGCTTGGGTCGTCCTGGTTACTGAGTTCAACATATAAAGTTAACAATAACGTCCCATTCATGTCCCATTTGTAACGATAAACCCCTTGAGATGAGATTATATTGAATATGTCTACATGGAAAAACATCCCCCATTGTCTACGTGTTATGTAATAAAATTATGATCTAAATTATTGTTTCTTTAAAAATTTTTGAATATAATAATTAGGAAGCAGATAATAAGATCTTATTGTAACAGGTACAGGTTTCAGAAAAACATCTCGACACACATTTGTTAAACAACGTTAACGATGATAAACTAATTAAGTTCAACCGAAAGCGATAAAGTAACAATGGCTCAGTAGACCAATTGTCGAAGCCGTTAGTATTGCAATCCGTGCACTTTAGCGATCGGCTTAATCTTAAGCCAGTGAGATAACTGTCGGAGTAGCAGACCGTTAAGTGCACATCTCGGGGCTAAGCGGGGCTTCCCCCACACCTGACTAACTGCAGGCTAACTGACTCCAACTGCAGCTCATGAATTCACAAGTTTCATAGTCCATTGTGGTAATAGACTAAGTTTGCCAACCCACTCGGATGGAATCACAATATATCATTTTTCTGATCCTATTTGAAAAGGAGTTTTGGTTCCATGCCGATACACCGTGCTCTATATTATTATGATATGTTATTAAACTAGGAGTATGTTGAACATAATGCACTAGGATTGAATCAAACACAAACAGAATACAAATCATTTATTAAGTAACAATACATTGAAATATTACACGATAAAGCAGGTGTACCGTGTAGGCTATTCTTGATAAAGAATAAAAGTTTATGAAATATAGGTTAGGAAAAACGTGGGAAGAACATATAGCATATTGCAACGCAATTCGAACCCAATAAGAATCGTTAAGAAATAGTTTTTATATGTAATTCCTTGGACGTTACAGTCAATCTCCAGTATTGCATATCGATGAGATTGGAGATGTCGTTACAGAATGCAATTTAGGGTTTTCAAAGTGGAGACGAGCAAAAAGTCCTACTTTTTTTACGATTATTTTTTGCTAGATTTACTTATTAGAAAATTCAGGCAATATTGTTATCAACTTGTTACTGCGAGGCAAATAAATTATTAATAACGATATCCAAATATAGAGCCTCAATGCAATTTAATTCATCAATCTCTGGTAACTAAGTACCTTTTGTACGCGACTGTTGTACTGCAAAGTTATCAGCTGCATGCCACATTTCTCAAGAATGAAATCGGTGTCTCTTTCTATTAAAGTATTGTTCTTTTGTTTGTATTTATTTTCCTTGTTTGATAGCAAACAATATACATTATGTCAGTAACGACAACCCTAGCAGCGTCCGTATAGTACCGTAGAGCAGATGATTGCGCCCAATTGGACTGTGAACTGATTTACAAACTGTTGCTCCGAGTGGAACTGGTTGCCGGAACTGGCCTGGCGCACTGCATCACAGAGCGAGCACAACTTGCAAATTATATTATCATCAATCAGAACTAAGGTTTTGTTTGCATGATTGCATATATTTGTTTATACATAATATGCACAATTGCCATGCATTTGCATCTATTGTTGGAAGAATTACTAGAACTGCAAAAAAAATATTCTTAAAAGAAGCAACGTAAATCACGTATTGAAAAGAATAGAAAATTCGTCTGAGGACATTTTTTTTTTCACGTAGAATTATGTCAACTATCTGCATGACGATTTTCATCAAGATAAATGCAGAAGTTTATGAAAATGTTATCGACTCGGACATACATTAACATTAGCATTAAAATATATCAGAGCTCACAAAGTAAAGGTAAAACAAAGGATCAATTAAAATTAAATTGCAAGCGAGGTTTATTATTGAAAGTTTACAGTGAAGTGTTTTTGTCCAACGAACAATACCGGCATGTTCTATCCTTTCACCCTTGATCCAAAGCTCTTTTATTAAATCTTATCCACGATCACGTATGCCTTTCACCGGTCCCGGCAGCCGGCGTGTGATGTTATTATCTGAACAGACTGAGGGCAAGATACAAAGGATGCGATTAAAATCCGCTTAGCTATCAACTCGATATCGATAGAACAATCGCTTCCGTGGTAGAAAACTTGCTGCGAGAGCGTTTTGCAAGAACGCTGCCCGGAACAGCTAGCTTCGGCGAAATTTAAAAATTGTGGAATTGGATAAACCACGTGTGAGTCTTGATAACCGGAGCTAAATTAGTTCTAGAAGCATTAGGACTAGGCGGATGAAGTTTTGAATTACATATTTATTAGTTGTCTTTCAGTTTTCAAAGAAACGATCCGGCAAGTAAGAATATAATCGCACAAATTCCTATTTTAAATGACGCTTTGGTTACAATTTATTACACACACAATGCTTATTGAATATATTTTGAAAAAAAAAATATTCCTGCATAAATGAGCGAAGCCTCCTTACGACAACAGAAGACCTGTAATCATTAAACATAATATAAACATTGGAAATGCATTTTGTAGATAAAACATTTTTTATTTATAAAGAGGATGACATATAATAATTATGTTTTACAATTACTATAGCCGTAATAAACGATACCCTTTAGCACCTTCGGAAGAATTACGCAAAAAAAAATACGATTCGTTAATAATTATTGCAACGCAATGACGCACAAACTGATAAAACGATTAAAGTTTTATCGTTTTATTTATATACATTTTATTTTCTACTATAGCATTATTTTAATCACTTAGAGCCGATTTTTCAATGCTTGGGTAAAACTTATCCGTCCAATAAATAATTACACGATAATAATATTAAAATGTCACGTAAACTGTCAAATAGATACGGGCAATTAGAATACGTTTTTAAAATGGTAGTTTTATACATTATTCGACGAATAAGTTTTATCCAAGCATTGAAAAATCGGCCCTTACATAATACCAGTCAATCGTTGTGTTTACAATCTGTTTACAATGGACAATGTGTCTATATTTAACAATAACGGATACATATTATATACTCTATATTTTATTTCTTTTAACTGTGAAGCAATTAGGCTAGTATCTTAATTTTCCTTGAGAATATAATATAATGAATTACAGTGATAATCTATAACATCATAAAAACAAATGTGTCTCTTTCTCTCTGCTTCGCTTATACGGTTACTATCGATTTTCATGTAATTATGAATGAAAAGTAAAAAAAAAACCTACCTACGATCAAATATTATATAACAGTGGTCTTGCCTATAGATCAAACTTGGCTAATATGTAGTTCGAAATAGCATAGTATATTTATCATAATTCATAAGTAATACATTAGAAGATCATATCGAATGGCATGTAGGTATGATATTACATGACGCAGCGATTGGGATTCACTATTTATTACATTATCTATTACATTTTTTTTATAAAATTAATGTATGATAATTAGAATTATTAAGTTATTACTCCTACAAATTACTTTAATAATTTGATAGGAGTGCCGCCGTCGGTGGATGTAAATACTTATGATAATTAGTAATTACCAATACGAAACCCTCATTCAATATATATTATTTTAATTCTTATGTTGTAATTACGATCTGCTAATTTGCATGCAAATCGTTATAGGTATTAGTAACGCAAGCAATAATAATTAATAGTGATGTACCTATTCTTAGATTTTGTACATTTTAGCACAAGGTACCTAAGTTACATTATTATCTTATAATATTTATTATTATATTCAGTCGTATTCCAAACGTAGTCTCGTCTCTTGTTGGATAATATGTATACTACGAACCAACATTCTAAGTAAACTTTTCTTCTCTATAAAGTTACCATTATGTACTTAAGTTTAAAATTTTTAATTATCTACAATATTAATTCATGGATTATAGTTTTTCTTATTCGTCCCATTAACTTCTTTAATTTATTGCCTAACAAATTTTTAATTTAAAAACACCGCTCTCATCGTCGATTTGTGTACGACTTTATGAACATCTTGTATAATTTGAGTCAAAATAACAATTTAATTAAAAACTTTGAATTCAAACATGAAGTCGGTTAAAAATAAAATTCTTCAACTAATCGGGATAATAAATTGGCTTTTGTAGAATGAGTCTTTCCCTATCTGTGGTAAGTATGCATGAATATAAGTCCAGAGAATAACAAATGTGTAAGGTCGGCCATTCAGCCGCAGAGGCACGGCAGAGGTAAATCACATACGGCCGCGGTTTCAGGCCGCAACCGTTTTTGTGTAAAACCCTGACCTGGAATATCCACAATTTTTCAGTCCAGCTATCAAACTTTTTTGTTACTTGCGTTTTTAGAAAATATTAAATTTTTCTGGATTGTGTCCATTGAAATGCCCTGGTTGATCCGACCGGGAATATATTCCCAGATATATATTTTTTGCTTTGAATGCTAAATTTTCAAATGACACGTTTAGACAAAGATAATCTTAAAATCGGCGCAGTTAAATCAAAGCAAGTTCTCCAAACGCTACTTGTCTTAAAACAAACGATGCTGCATTCGATATTGTAACAATATTAGTATTCAAGATGCGCCGCAATTAGCAGACACAAACAGTAACGAGGTCCGTCACACAAGTGCAAACAATCGAAACTTTTCTCGAATAAATTCGCGAGTTAACGACGGTGTAATATCAGTTAGGCGGCAGTTAAGTAGTTGGGCGGATGTTGCGCCTTTAATAAGTTTCTGTGCACTGGCGCCAGTGCTAAACTTGTGTCATTAACCATAGCTGCAGCGCGGTAGAGCGCGGCGGCGCTTGCGAAACGCGCGCCATGGGAAATGTTATGATTTTCTTTATGATAAAAGCTATGTCATTAGACATAGAAAATAGATTGATAAAGTTGAAGTCACAGTATTTATATTAAATATTTATATTAAATATATCTTAAATTTTAAGAGTGGTTTCCCTTCAAAATTCCACTCAGTATTTTATGAATTTTAAAATTGTTATTAATAACAATTAAATGTACCATCGAACTTCTAAAACGTAAAAACTTATGACGTTACAAATTATTCACATAAGCAGATATGAGAAGGACGAGTACAAGTCCGCCCGTAAAGAACCTTATATTTTCCATATTGCATTATTAAATTTAACTAAGTATGTACCTACCTACTGTTTTAAAGAAATATTCAATTAACAATATTTTGTAAATTTCAGCTGAAGTTTAGACCTGTGCTTTATGGCCGCGAGGGCTGGCCCAGCGCGCAGCGGGCATCGCGGAGGCGAGTGCCGACTGCCGAGTGGACAAAACTATTGTTTTAAACGAATGTTAACTTTTCAATTGTGCGCCGATCCCCGCCGCTCTCCGCCTGCTAACGTGCTGCGAACCAACTTTTTAACTCGCTCTTATGAAACTTGTTTGAGATTTACGAATTCATGTTCAATTTTCTTTCACTCGAGAATTTCATTGTGTTTGAATTATCCTCTCCACCTCCTCTTGTAAAATTAAACTTTACGTGAGTTTTCAGAGTGGGATGCTCCGCATTCAGCTAAGTTTCAAACTCAAAATTGAAATTGCAACAGCTTTCTATCAGCATTCGTAATTGATAGCGCAAAACTTGAACAAAACTCAGTAAAATATCGTTTCCGTGATGCAAAAGAGTCGTACTTTACTGAAGGCTTAATAGCAGTAAAAACATTATGATAGGAATAATATAGAAAGACTGAACTATACGACTGATGTTTATTCCTATATCTAGCATCCATTTTCTTGTTCTTGCGAAAGCTATCTCTTAAATACAAATTGTAGGATATAAACAAACGTCGTAGCTGGCAGACTTCCTTACTGCAAAATTCAAAACTTATTGCACAGTTATGGCCTCGTACACTTTATACTGTAATTTATTAGTGAGCATTACACGCCATGCAATATCGAACGGTCGGATATTCATAAGTGTATCTGGTTAGCTCAGATGGCTCAGACTTATGAGGTCAAAGTTCCCAGCTCAGCCGAGCAAGATTAACGTTTCCACACAATCAATGAAGATTTCAAATTAATGTACGATATTGAGCTTCGAGCAGATTACCGCCATTACCGAGACATGAGGAGTCGATTTCTCGAGGGCATGTCGCTCTGCTGCGTCTCACAACATAATAGTACATAGGTATTGTACTAAATTAAAATCACTTGTCACAAAAAACAATTAATTTGCAAAAGACATGGCATTTTGTATATGATCGGTCTCCGAAACGTTTTATTTAATTTGTTAATTATTGTTAGCAAAAAAATATGTAATGCAAAATAATATAGCAAAATAATATATATGATTGGTTGGTCAACTTCATTAACGATGACGATATTTTTATAAGAATTTACACGTATGATCTGTTGATACTTCACCAGACATGCCAACAGCAACTTTAAATTGTTCCAGTTTGCTACATTTATGCAATTAGCTCAAAAAGAAATTAAAGTTCACGTTCAAATGCTCATAAGGCACCAATCTGCATAGGTAATCTTAAAAAATAACTTTCGATGCTATAAAGTATAATGTATAAGCTTTGTAATTGAAGATAATTTTCAATATTCACTTGCTCATAATATTATATCTATTATTAACACTAACACAGCCTTTGCGCCAAATCGCAATATTTATAAACACGGTGGAGACAAGCTGGCCGGCGGCCAGGCTTTAACCAAATTGTTTATACAACATTGAATTTGATCATTTAATATGTGTTTAAGCTTTACAGACGAGCTAGCTAATGTAAAATGTAGCTACATTTTGACTTTAAAATTAACAAGCTTCAGAGTAACTGATTTATATTTTTATGCAATTTTTTTTCTTAATTTTTAAATTAACTTAAATTAAATAGAAAACTAGAGTAACAAAATAATATGGTCAAGTTGTTCGCAAACATTTACGTATTACCTAACACCAGGGAACGTGGACATTTGCTCCTGTTTTTCTGAGAACGCCGCAAATGGCGAGCTGCGGGCGGGCGGCGGGCGGCGGGCGGCCAGAGGGCGACTATTCACTTTCTTTACACGTATTCCACGTATAAGTTGACCTAAATGGGCAAACCTGTATCCATTTAGGTTAACTTTAAAAGATTCTAAAATTCAAGCGGTCTTCTTTGTGATATTTTTAAATACATTTTAAAATGTTACAATTGTCTTTCAAAGGTAAAGAAAATTTTAATTTCCGTGTAGACAATGAAAATTTCTAAAAATCCTACAAGAACCTAAGATAAAATGGAGTTTTGTATAGTCAGAACATATTCACATTAAAAAACGTGTAATCCAAACGATATTTTACCCAGCATATTACCGCTAATATTCATCCTTAATTATACACTACCACACAAAGCTTTCAAACAAATCTCTACAATTTGCAAAATACTCAAGTCCACAAAAGAACAAACTAATCAATTGAAGTCCAAACAAACTATCTCGTAAAAGAGCAAAGAAAATAGGAACAGCGATTGAATAGAGCCGGATATTTACGAAGTACAGGCAGGTGCAGTCGGACAGTTTATTCGGTCTCCTGAATAAGGGCCATTAACCGGCGCGTCGATAAATCAGCAGAACAAAACATCGGCGGACTGCAGGCGAGCAAACACTCGCACTGCGACACAGCACTTTTTAAGCTGTCACTGCGTTTCCATTGTTAGTACAGTCGGCAGAAAGTGCCGGGTAGATTTGTTCCGCGCCAGCTTCGCGTATTTACTTGTTTCAGAATATTATCTTAGTTTGTGTTTACTACATAACTTTTATACAACCTCGTAGTCGTAACAGCTAATGTTGTTGTTATTTTGTTGTGAACCATTGAATTGATATTATCGATGCTCTTTGTTCACTAATTGTATTATTTCACATAATAGAATCCTATCGTCTTATAGGATACCTAATGCTGCACACAAAAGATATTTTTGTATTAGAATAGTTTCTTATTGAAAAATATGAGATAGCGCAATGCATAAAATAATTCAAGAAATAGTATTATACTGTATCAGTTTTATTTGCTGACGGTCCATTTCTCGATGTTCAAAACGACAGCTTTATAGATTTCCTAGTTCTCCGTTGCGCTGTTTATATATTTACACTTTAGCTTTGGAACTTAATGTTGCTTAAATTATTAAATGTAAATTCGAAATAATATTTATTAGAAACGTTATCTGTTCGCGCGGAAATTCTTCTTGCAATAACACACTCGTTGGAAATACCTACAGTAAAATAAACGTTGTAATTATTTCGAGCTAAATGGTCAGATACGTGCTCCGAGGATGTGTTAAATCTTGCTTGCAATACTAATCCTCGCCAATCCGGGAATATATTAGAGCGGTTACAACAATTAGAAATTTAAATTGCATATCTATTGCTTTGTATCTAACATTTGCAATCGATTATACAGGGTGTCCCACTATTGGTATACTAAGCGCGAAGGGCCTTGTATTTTTGCATACACTGATCACGTAAAAAATACTTAAACAACAAAATTACATCAAAAATTTTTTGCTAAATTTTTCCTGAAAATCCATGTTTTCTTCTCTAGCTTCATGCAACCGGCATATACCGCTTCTCTAATGTGAGCATTTTGTCTATGAAAACATAATCTCAAACGAGAGCTCACGTGCTGGTGGCAAAATTGGGCGGGTTGCTTGTTATGGGTGTACACATAGAGTTTTAAGAATTCATCTATTTGAAAAAAAATGCGTCTGGAATTTTTAAAGTATTTTTTACGCACTCAGCGCATGCAAAACTATAACCTCCATTGAGCTTAGTATACCAACAGTGGGACACCCTGTATAAAACAAAGTCAGGTGGTTTTCTCCGCGGTACGAAGTTCGCCGGGTCAGCTAGTAACTCAAGATTATAAATGTGTTAATAAACGTTTTTTAAATTAATATTAAAAGATAATTTTTTTATTAACTTTTATATTCTAACCCAGTTTATAACAATGATGATGATCTTAATATGGGCTTCTTTTTTATAAACTGTCTGTAAATTATGTCAATCACTAAAGGAATCTTTTTATCCGTCCTTATTGGACAAAACAGCAATATAAATATTATTTATTACGGTTAATCGCATTTGCCAGCGCCCAATCCGTCATTCGCCCAAACATAACCGCCGATAGAGCCTATTATCCGGAGATATACTCTGTACTCTGTCCCCATTTCGCCAAGATATCCAAAGTCGTAAAGAATATAAGAATCGTAAGCCCATAATGCGAAAAGTACTTAAGTGGTGTACTTAGACAAATTGAATTTTTTCGTTGAAATTAAGTCGAGAAAGTTTCCCACGAATGGTTTGTTTGTGTCTCCGTGCGAAGTCGAAGATGATCTACTGAAGTTTTCTCAATTTATTCATAGACATAACATTGTGAGCGCGAATAATGAAATATGAATTTGTAACTTGGAAACGTTTTTATTATTTCGTTAAGTGTTAGTGTCTTGGGCGCTTTCTTTAATTCTTACTTTTGGTGGCTACTAGCTATAAGCCAAGTAAATATGTCTAGACGAGAATAGGCATGACGACAGTATCCATAAATGATCGTAAGTATTAGTGTTTTTAAGGGAAAATGTATAATAAATAAATTAAATATAGTGACTTAGAAATCTTAAAAACATTAAGATTAATGAGATTATCAATAAAATAAAACATTGAAATACTGCAGTTCGCCATTTTGACTAAAACACGCATGACGTCACGCATAAGTAAACAACTCACGTGAGATGTGTTTTGTTGTTATTAATATGTTGAGAATACGCATTTTTATTTATTTTCTATTGTTTCACGTATGCTTTATCGACTCAGAACAGAAATATAATTGCGAATTCACGAATACGTGGTTCGGGATTCTCCGCGCCAACTTTATACAATCATTTCTTATTATTTTCTCGCTTGAAATAATTACTAACACATTTTTGAGCATTATTTTTATGTGGATTCACACTGCAATACTGCACACCCCTTATAAACTTTGAAATTCGTTTCTATAACACATATTAAATAAATATTTTTTCAATTTTCTTCGCAATGCGTACAAATAATTACGTATTTACTAAAGAGTGACGTCACGCCTACGCCATGACACCTGCGAGCTGTTTTGGCACAGTTAATAAATATTTTTTGAAAAATGGCTTTTATCTTCGTTAAATTTAAGTATATTACCGAAATATAGGGTTTTTCTTGTATAGTAAACGTATACACACATTATGGAAGAGGATTTCAAAATCTTTCGTCATGCCTATTGAATTTTAGTAAGTAAAAACTATTTAAGTACCTCTGTGAAGTACCCACGAAGTACCTCTATAGCAATTTTAGTGAATGTAAATTGACATTTTTTACACAACAAAGATGACAATTGCAAAATGAGTAATTTACTCAAATCTAAAATTCAATTTAAGACATGCGTGTTGACCTTATGCCGTCTCAGCGGAATTATTTTCGCCTATCTATTTTTAGCATATTTAACTTACGAATTAAATTCGCTCTACCGAAACCCCTTGTACGGAATTCCCGGTAAATTACAAAAGTACGTTGTGTACACACGTCTTTCAGATAACATTCAAATTAATGTACATAAATTAAGAACCAAATTGGAATTGCTAAATAAGGAGCGATATATCTACAATTCGGATAATTTTCGAAGCGTGGAAGACGACACGCCCGTGCTGGTGGTCCAAGTGCACAGAGACATCCAGCGGCTGCAGTACTTAGTGCTGTCGCTGGCTCGGGTGCGGGACATAAAGGACGTCCTCGTTGTTTTCTCACACAGCTACTACGACGAAGCCATAAATCAACTCATAAGGAGCATCGACTTCTGTAAAGTGATGCAGATATTCTACCCACATTCCGTTCAATTACATCCACACAAGTTTCCAGGTGTAGATCCGAACGACTGCAACGGCAATGTCACAGAATTCTGCCAGTACCGCGACGCGCGAATAGCGGAGAAGAAGCAGCACTGGTGGTGGAAAGCGAACTTTATCTTTGAGCAGATGAAATGGTCAAGTAAATATGAAGGTCTCGTTTTATTTTTGGAGGAAGATAATTATGTGGCACCTGACTTGTTACACGTGCTACGATATATACAAAAGTCGTTCTGGTATTTTCCTCACGTAGATGTAGTGTCATTTGGAAAGCCGTATAGACGGGGCTCGAGAAGTGATCTATTAATACTAGAGCCGTGGCAGCCCCCGTTTCACGTCGGCCTGGCTTTCAACGCGAGTGTCTGGAAGCGAATCAAGTTTCAAAACGGAGATTACTGTATGTATAACGATTACAATTGGAATTATTCGCTCCTTAACATGTTCCACAAGTTTCTGAAAGGTCACGCGGATATGATCGCTTGTCAGACTCCCAGAGTGCTGTCGACGAGAGAATTCGAAAGTAAAGAGCACTTCTTGAAGAATATTAATCAGGCTGTGAAGAATGTGGAATGGTTTCCAGAGAAGATACGGGTGGTGTACGTGTTCGGACCGAAGGGTCGCGTGCAGCCGGAGCTATCGGTGCCGCGGCGCGGCGTGGGTGGCTGGGCCGACATCCGCGACCAGTTGCTGTGTCTCGATGTGCTGGCCGTCACCACCACTGAGGAGTCGCGGTTTTATGAAGAACATTATGAGCATAAATCAAATGGAAATGAAACTATAATGTAATATTGTCGTAAATAGGTATGTATTTTATAATATCAAATATTTTTGAATATTTTGTGAATAATCTGGAAAGTTATCTCAGATTAAAATCTTTTTTATCATACAGGCTCTTTTTAATTAGGATGTTTTTTTTTACTAATTTTTAATAATACTTATTTGAAAGTTTTAAAGTACCTGTACATTTCGACATAATAACAACATAATATTATAATATTAAGGTCTTACCACAAAACAATTTAAACACAGTCTTCACAGTCGTCTCACAGTCACACAACTTTAAACCAGTAATCTGTCATTTTAATAGTTGTTTAAATAGTTGTTTGTGCACCACGATCAAATCGTGTCGATTTATGTGGTGTTTCTTCTGTATGTATCTTTATTTTTTTTCTATCAATAAATGGTTTAAAAAAAAAGTGAAATACGATTAAACCAGATTCAAGAGAACCGGCGCTTAAAGTTAAACCCTGTCTAAAGTTTTTTGTGCTAAGACACTAAATACTTAAACGAATAAATATTAAGTGCACTAAATAATATAAATTTCACTTGCACGTTCAGGTTTCACTAGTAGTCCGTTTTCTTATGGGCATGCTTGTATGGAAAGGTATACATTTTTGAGGTACATAGGTACACGTCATGCATTTGAGGTATGGAAGGCATATCCGAATGGCACACGAGGATTTGAAGCACTTTACAGTGGCAAATATGCAGACAGTGAAATTGAAAAGTTTGTGATTACAATGCATGATAGGTAAGGACGGTCACGATATTTTAAGGATACCTACTCTTATCCAGAACTTATATTTTTTATAATTATTATGAGTACATGTTTATTTTTCACATTGTACCCCGCTGTGACAGTAAATGAGGGTCGCAAACAAATTTTTAACAAAAACGGACAGGCAAATTGAAAATTTGCCTCCCACAGAAGCTGCCCTTAAACACACACCTTAAGGGCAGTTTTACAGGCTGTATATATTTAGGGACCTAAAAAAATCATAACATTCCTTGCCCATCTGAAATAAAAAGAAAAGAGAAGCTTTGAATTGATAAGATGTCGGTGCGTGAAATCTTGCAATTCCAGATTTTATACGCCAGCTCAAATGTACCGAATTATATGTAATTGTGGAGGTGGTTGTCATTATTATTAATACAAAAAGGTTCTATTATTATATATCTTTATTTTTAACAATGTTACCTGACTTCATTTATAATTTAAAGATGATTAAAAATCACACTAATATTATAAAGACGAAAGTGTGTGTGTATCAGTTAACCAGGTCCTACCAGACAAGATAACATGGTAAGTATAGGACAAATAAGTACGAAACACTCGATGAGCGAGTCAGACTCGCACTTGACTGGTTTTTGTTTTATGTTATTGCTTATTTTTCGGGTCTATTAGCCGTCCTCTACGCTGCGCTGACGAACGTTCCTGTACTTTCTATAATTTATTTCACATTGAAAATGGTAAGATATATGTTACATGTTAATATTTTTATAATCTGCATGAAATGGCCTTGCAGACAGTATTTTTTTATACACCAAGTTTGATACAAAAATATAAAAATATACTGGTTTGTTTGGATTTTGCCACTGCCAAAAGTTTATTATTTTAAAGATTGTGACATATTTTGCTACGTAACCCTAAAAATTGGTATGGGGAATGAATCGGGCATCATCTAGTTACCTGATAACGACACCAAACTCGACTCAAAGGGCCAAATGAATCCGCCAGAATTTTTTTTCCGAGCGCCGGGCGCTCTGTTCTATAACCCCCCCTCCCTCCCTTCTGCCGGGGAGTAGACACTGGCTACCAGGCGATTTGGGCTTAGGTGGACGAGTACAACATTCGTACCAAATGGCATTGCTTTACTCAAAAATGTATACCTTTTCCCATAAGAAAACGGACTATAGCGCCACCTAGTTGAGGTAAGTATATATTAAAAGCGCACATGAACTAGATTAGTAATTTCAAACAAAAAATGTACCGCAATGCATAATAATTAAATTTTTGTATCATTATCATTAATCAATTAAATTAAATTTAACACATTATTACAAAGCTTATCAAGTTAAAAATTATTATGTCGAGAATTCAGACGAGATTAGATTCTAGCAATGAAAGTATTAATTTTTCAACTTCACAAGAATTTATTCGTCCTAGACAGCAATTAAAACAAAACGCGGCCTTTACCCATGTACTTGTCAAGTTAGGATCTCGCATGAGGTAGCCGGGAGCGTGTTAAACCTCGGATGAAAAGGGTCTACCTGAAATCGACCAAATTCTGTGTCTTATTATTTAAAGTACCAAATCATTTTACAACCTTCTCTAACAGGCTTCTAAGGTATACGTTGGCGTAAAAAATAAAACTAATTTATTATTAAATTTAATTTTAGTGTCGACTTGGCTTCCACTCTCGCCACGTTATCGCGTGTTAACCGTTTTTCATTAAATTCACCATAAATTTAACATCATCCAAGTATTATATTTTCAGCCTTCAAGTAGTATTCACGACAAATAGTAGTATGTATAACCTTTGCTTATGTGAAATTGTATCAAAATCGGTTCGGTCATTTGAAAGCGGAAAAAAAACAAATCTTGTCGGAATAAAAAATCTTTTATGCTAAAAAGTACCTGTATTATTTAAGTACCCAATAAACAGAATATTAATAATTCGTCCTATCTAAGGGCGTATTCAGAAAGAAAGCTTGAAACTTATAAGCGCCGATAAGAGCTTATAAGCGCTTATACCTAAGTTTCAAGCTTTCTTTCTGAATACGCCCTAAGTCTGCATATATGTAGTTAGATCACAGATAATAGGTACTTTCATACTGTTGGTTTTAATAATAATAATTAATAGCGATGTACACTTCATGATATGTATAACACCATAGAAATGTATATACTTCGTATATATAACCAATATAACACTTTAATTTAATAAATTAAACTAGATTAATCTACGTAAAGTGTTGCAAAGTGCATACTTAACTATATTATTTTATATTTTAGTACAAGTTGCTGTTTTAATTTTAAGTAAAAAGTAGTATTGTTTCAAATGAATACTAATGAACGTAATAAGAGTATAAAATAAAATAAATGATCAAGGATCAACTTAGAATAACACAGTAAATTATTAACCAACACACAGTTTTAATATGGCAATACTTTGTACTCGTTCGGAAAACTGCGTAATTTGTTTACAATATAAAGTTGTCAAAATTATTATTTTTACTTTTAAAAATTCCACATTTATATGTTTAGTATTCATATCTTGTAAAAGCTATAAAATATAAGAATTTTATAACGATTAGTTTGACCTAAAAATTGCATATATGTATTACCTAGTTATTGTTGTATTGAACTGATATCTGTCAGCTGTATGAACTATGAAGGGAGGGCTATCAAGCTGTCAGATGGTGAATAGCAAAGCGGAGCGGTAGTGAGAATTATTTTAACAAATATGTATTTTTATTTTCAATATCATACACATAGGTAATCGCCGCACCTAGTATTAAGCTTTAGGGTAATCAAGAACGGGAGCCAGCACCGGAGCTGCCGCAAAATGGGCTCCAGGGATAGGGACACTAAGTCCCTTCACGACAAGTTGAAAGTGTTATTCAAGAAAGGGGGCTCTGGTACGTATTCTTTGTGTTTTATAGAACGGTTGAAGTAGATATAGCACAGAAACAATGTCTTTAATTACGCTTTTTTTGTTCAATATGCAGCGCCCGTAGCTGCACAAAACGAGCTGGTGGTAACACCAGAACTCCGACGGGAACTCAGCTCTGAGGTCCCGTTACATCGACGTCTCCGTGCTATCAAGGAATTGTGTGAAAAAGTGCTTCATATTCGTGTGCAGGAAGTAAGTGTCTGCTGACTACATTGAGTGTTGCCTTTGATGACAGTATATTTTTCTTTCACCATAAAATGTTTCTATATTTATATTCCAATATTGTGGAGCTATGGTACTAATATATGGAATAAACAAAGCACTGCAAATTATATATTAAAAATATCTTCTAGTACTCTTAATTGCTCCCTAAGTTTTCTATGATGAGCCTTGCGGTGATACTATGAATTCTCTTCTGTGTCCCCTTTTATTAAATATTGTATTACATGTTGCTTTGCATTTTGTACATAATTTTCCATTTGCCTTTTTAACATACTCTTGCTTTCATTTTAATAAAGTGTATGTATTCCTGAAAGTATTTTTGAATACAAATTTATTATATATTTATATATTTAAGATTTTATAATATAATGTACACAGCCTTTCTTTATGCAGCATTATGCTTTATTGTTTTAACATTTTTGGTTATTTAGGGCTCATGTTGTTGCATATAATGTATCTATGAAAAACAGCTGCTAACATTATGCAAGGATTTGTATGTATTTCCTAGATTTATTCTACTAACTATCATAACTATGCTATCATTCATCTACTACAATAACTAATACTACCTCTTTAATTAATAATTAAATATTAATGATGTTGTTAGCAGCATTTAGATTCTATTATTTAAATAGGAGTCTTCTCACAACCCCCACATTTAAACTACCTCATCCTGAATATGAAATTTCAATTAAAAAAGCAGATGCAGTCTATGCAGTACAAATACAAATACACTGTATATACAAGCAAATCATATGTTGTAGTATATTTTATTTTCACAAAACATGTACCGTCAAATGTGGCTACTTGACCTTTACTTGGCAACTTGACCACACCTTCCGTTTAACAACAAAATATCAAATTTTGTAGAATTGAAAGCAAATTGACCTAACGTATCGATGTTGGTAGGTTTTTAAAATATTAATTGGCAACATATTTTAATTTTAAAGCGGTAACGCTGTTGGTTCTCGCAATATAATGTATCGAAGTGTGACTGTGACTAAGGATCTTTTGCCGGTGTCAGTATTATTATGTTTGTAGAGCTTAAACTGCACATCTCAGGTGAGTACAGTTTTGATATGTTGTGTAATAAACGTTAGAGATTGATTTTACAGTGGGAACTATCCAATTTTAGGCTCATCTGTCGAAATATTTGCTTGGGCATTGATGCCTCAGGTTAGGTCAAGTTGCCATTGACCGCTGCGTGGCAACTTGACCGACGCCTAGGGTTGACACAAAAAAATAACGTGACTGCATTTTTTCCTTTTTTTATCTGTTTCGAGTTTTGCATAGTAAAATCAATAAATCTGCTGCAAATTTCGGACAATCCAGATACTTATACTCTCTTTGATGACAACGATTTAGCATATTTCTAATGAAAAATAAATGTTTCCTTACCTTTTAATAAATACCTATAAGTATTAAGTAATATACATATACATATGTATTAAATTTAGTTTAATAAATAAATAGTTCATTAAAATTTGTGTCTTGTTTGTGACCACCCTATCCGACATGTAATGCTTTGTATGAAATCATTACAAATCCCGTGGCAACTTGACCTGGTAGCCAGAGCCTAACAGTTTATTGTAAAGCTTCGGGCTGCAATATTTAAAAAGTCGAAGACTTAAAAAATAATAGCAACTTAGCCTAAAACAAGAATGTTAAGCATCTACCTATGAAAACTGATGTGCAAGGTCAAGATACCACATCAGTGTCAACTTGACCTGTATTACGTTTATTTGTAAATAATGTCAGATTCAATATATTTTAAAGAAATACCTAGTAAAAGTGAATGATGAAACCATTCATGACATGAACAAATCATAAAATGTTAATAAAAGTTTAACATAAATAAGTTAGCTAAGAAAAAGTAAAAAACTGTGGTCAAGTAGCCACATTTGACCGGTAAGTTGACAGCTATTTGTTTGAACACTGTATTCTATAATACAAGAAGAATATGTCATACATGGACATTGTATAAATCTTTCAGGGTGGAGTAGAAAAAATATGGTCCACCACTAGAGACCTCCTAGAGGAGCCATCAACGGAGGCTCGGCACGCAGCACTGGGTCTCCTCCGCTGCATCGCCGAGGGGCAGACAGAGCTGCTCATCATGCGCACCATCCTGTTCCGGTACCTGCAAGAGACGCGACCCTCGCACCACCCAGAGGACTACCAGCTACGGTTCAAGCTGCTACACACTCTGACTAACACTGGCAAAGATATTAAGTGCTTTGAAGAAGAGGTTACTAGTTTTCTATAGTTCAATCTAAAAATATATTAAATAGTAAAGCAAAGCAAGGTTAACATATGTTTTTAACCTATTCTTTGTCTGGATAAAACATTACCTTACACTAGGATATCTATAACACCTATACCTACTGCCACACTAGTGAATAATTTGATTTGATTTTCAGATTGGTCCCTTTCTCCTGGAGTGGTTGCCGCAGCTGCCGGGGCCCGCTCAGATCATAGACTTTGTACAGCTCATCACCAACGTTGTCAAGTTTAACGCTGTGTATCTCGATGAAGAAATTGTGCATGGAATTGTTAAGTATGTATAATTTATTAATTTATTTTACAAATTGCTTTGTAAAATTCCTATTTCGTACTATATATACATTGTCTGTCAACGGACTGCGTAAAGTGTACAAGTATATTTTGAATGTGCTAATAATTGGCGTGTAAACAAGTCTCACAGTGATTTACCGAGTGTAATTTGTGACTCATTTTGATCCCACGTTTCGGACTTTTGAGTGAGTAAAACTTATAACACTGCTCACACATTATAAACCTGAAAATTATCATAGTTTCACTATATAACATTTTCAAGAAGAGGGTAAAAACAGAAGAAGAAACTTTGAACAACCTAGTTTTTCAACAACAAAATAACAATAACATCTGCAACTGTCATAATTCACTGTCAAGTGTCAACTGCCAATTCACACAAAAGTTGCCATAGATAAAAAAAAAATATATGAATATTTTCTGCTAATGCTGTGTCTACACGATCATTGATTAATTATGGCTGGAGAATGTTTGGCATGTAATTTGAACGTATTAGTGACGCATAAGAGAATCAAATGCACTAAATGTAGTGCACTTTATCATACGGAATGCGTTCTATCAACCAATTCTTCACAAGTGGCCCGTACTAATTGGATATGTCCCGCTTGTGTTGCTGCTTCTCGAAGGGGTGGTGACAACACAAACACACCTATTAGGCCTTCTCCTCGTGCAGTGACGTCCCCTGTGGCTGCTTCCTCCATTGGTGACTCCGCGAATTTTTCTACCATCTTGTCGGAGCTCAAATCATTCCGTAGTGATATGCAATTGAGATTAGACAAACAAGAAGAGAAGATAGACACTTTCAGTGGGGCTCTTGATTGTTTACAATCTGAAATAATCGAAATGAAAAAGTGCTTTCAGTCACTTCGCACCGATCTAGACTCTGTAATGGAATGCTCCAGTAAATTAAAAGATATAAGCAATCGTAATGAGGCCGCTCTGAAGTGTACGAAGAACTCAATTGTGGACATTAAAAACAAACTAGTTGAACATGAAAGCTCACTAGAATTTCTCTCGAAGAAGTTCGACGATATGCAAGCTAATACCTCGTCACAGACATTAACTACAACTGAATTAAAAGTCAGTACTTCTACTATTGACAATAATTTGAAAACTCTTCAAAATAAGGTTAACCAATTGGAACAAATATCCAGAAGACATAATTTTGAATTACATGGCGTACCTGAAAAAAAGGATGAGAACTTAAGTTCAATTGTGTCTAACTTGTTGGATAAAATATCTGTCTCGCTTCCCAACGATGCTGTTATTTCTTGCTATCGTGTGGCCAAACGGGTGAAAAGTACCGACCGCCCGCGCACTATTTTGGTTACATTGATGACTCCTAGGCATCGCGATATGATATTATCAGCAGTGCATCGCTACAACAAATCTAACTCCAGGAATGTATTGAACTCGCTTGACCTCGGTGTTGTAGGTGAAGTTAAACAAGTTTATGTAGCTGAAAATCTCACACCAGAAATGAGACATATTTTCATGGAGGCTAGACAAACTTCTAAGACACTTGATTACAAGTTCGTGTGGGTTAAGTTTGGGAAGGTCTATATGAGAAAAAACGAACATTCTCCAGCTGTAATCATTAATAGTCTAGATAAGATTAAAAATCTGCCTTAGTCTTTACATAATTATCTGCATCTACATTTAATTTTTATTATTATTATTTTTTTTTTAACCGCTGCACTATGCTAATTTTTTACCAGAATGTAAACAGAATTAGAAGTAAGCTTCAGGATTTCTTTTTAAATGTATTAAACTGCAATTACGATATTATCTGTTTAACAGAAACTAATCTCGATCCTTCAATTAAAGATAGTGAAATATTGGATAATCGCTATAGAATTTTCAGGAGAGATCGGGATAAGTGCACTAGTCATAAAATTTCTGGTGGAGGTGTTTTAATTGCAGTAAAAAAAGATTACACAGTTAATAGAGTTTTCGAATGGGAAACTAATGTGGAATGTATTTGGCTAAGCTTAATTAACTTTAAAAATAAACACATTAGCAAAATTATAAAAATATGTCTAGTGTACTTACCACCGGATCTTTCCATTGATAAACTGAAAGCTTTCTATAATAATACTACTGAGATTTTGTCAGGATCCGATGATTCTTTTATTTTACTGGGGGATTTCAATACTCCTAACTTAGATTGGATTAATTGTAACGCGACGAAAACTGCTACTCCTAGACCTTTGTTTAATGACGTTAAAGTCAACTTAATTTTAGACTTGATGACTTATGGCAACCTTAACCAGTACAATTTTATCAAAAATGACAATAATCGCACTCTGGATTTATTTTTTGCCCGTTTGATTCCGGTATCACTTGAACCCTCAATCGCACTTAGTAAAATGGACGTTCATCATCCGCCTTTTGAAGTGTGTGTGAATGACATTCACGTCCCGTCCCTCGAACCATGTAAGAATAATAAAATCTTAAATTTTAGAAAATGTGATATAAATAAATGTAAAGATGAACTTAGGAATATTGATTGGAAGGTTCTCCTTTCCTCCGCGGATATAAATGAAAATCTGACACAGTTTTATGACACTCTAAATCTCATCATTAAAAATAATACACCTTATAAGCAACATAGAAATTCATCAATACCTATTTGGTTTAGTAACTCTCTAATCAAATGCCTACGTGAAAAAGAGAAATTTCATCATAAATTTAAAATGTATAAAAACCCACGTGATTATGACACTTTCTCTCTTTTGCGTAAAAGGTCTAAAAAGATGATGAAGGAGTGTTATAACAATTATTTAAAAGATGTTGAATCGTGTCTACATAAAGGTAACATTAAATTATTCTGGAATTACGTAAAGAGTAAAAATAAATGTTCAAGTTTTCCCCAACTAGTTAAATATAATAACATTGTTGCTACTGAGGGTAGTGATATCTGTCAAACTTTTGCTAAATATTTCCACTCTGTATATGAAAATAATGCCATTGTTGAGGATCCCGTCCACAACAATTGGTCTAATTGTCTTAACAAAGTAGTAATTGAAGCGCATGATGTTAAAAAACTTCTTAAACAATTGGATCCGAACAAGGGTCCTGGACCGGACGGTATTCCATCTCATTTTGTTAAATCTTGCTATAACGAACTCACCTTACCACTTTATATAATTTTTAATAGATCTCTATCTACAGGCATCTTTCCTGACTTTTGGAAGATCGCTCACGTAATTCCAATATTCAAATCCGGCGATAGATCGGACTGTTGTAATTACAGACCTATCTGCATACTAAATTGCTTTGCTAAAATATTTGAACGTGTTATTTACAATCAAATTTACAATTTTGTTAAACCTTTACTTATTTCTGAACAACATGGATTTGTCGCGCGTAAATCAACAACATCTAATTTAACTGAATATGCTGACTATCTCCTAGAAACTTTGGACAACAAAGGACAGGTGGATGTCATTTACACCGACTTTCAGAAGGCGTTCGATAAAGTCAACCATGAGCTCCTGATTAAAAAGCTGATGATTTGTGGCATACATGGGAACTTATTGCGTTGGATCATCTCGTACATTAAAAACCGCACTCAAATAGTTGCTCTCAACGGCTACCTATCTGAACCCTATTCTGTTCCTTCCGGTGTTCCCCAAGGTTCCCATCTTGGCCCTCTTTTGTTCGCGGTTTTTATAAATGATGCACCCTTACGATTTAATATAGGTAGTAAATGTCTACTTTATGCGGATGATCTGAAACTATATAGAAAAGTCGATAATATTGCTGACTGTCAGTTGCTTCAAGAAGACTTAATTGCTCTTCATGCCTGGTGTAAGAGAAATTTAATGAAATTAAATACCTCTAAGTGTCATGTTGTCACATTTACTAATAAAGTAAACAGTATTAACTTTTCGTATCAAATTTCAAATATTATCTTAGGTCGTAAAGAATTCATACGAGATCTAGGGGTGACATTCGATAAAAGTTTATCATTTATCGATC
>CAJQZN010043199.1:0-45953 GCA_907164685.1 Colias eurytheme
GTACGAGCACACTGGTCTGTACACGCAGCAATTTATTTAGCCACTACTATCGCGGTAACACGAAAGATTGCGCGACTAATTGGTTCCCACTTTGAAACGAACATTAAAAGTGCATTAAATTCTATTTAAGCGAGTACAAAGCACAGCTAGTTAAGGCTGCAGTCTAGCAAAATTGCGTTTTCAACAAGATATTTGACAATTTTTTCCCGGCTAATGAAATGATAAACTGAATTTTTTTTTCTTGTTTATCAATTAGTGTTATATACGCAATGCGCGTGAATTTTTTCACATTTATAAAGTTACTTTATTTTACCTTAATCAGGCCTTCAAGATAAGTCTCTTTCTCCCAAAGACATTTCGAGCTAAGTTTGTGCACTCACTACGTTGCAACCGATTACAATTTACACAATCTGATCAGCACATTATTATCCTTATATAACGTAACGGCACCAGTCTTGTACAGATTAAGGAAAAAATTGAAGTTTTTTGCAAATTTCTCGTAGGTTTTTTAACTTTATTGGATATTGTTTAGTTATACCTTTAGTTCAATGTTAGTTTAACGTTACCAATGTTAGAAAAAAGATTACAATGCATAAATAATGAAGTTATTTATAAATTAAAAAACCACTTTTTTGCACCAGTGTTGGACAGTGAAAAATCTAATGATGGACACCCAGTTTTGGACAACATTCAGTTATGAACACCCATTTATGGACTGTACCTAATGTCGTTTCTCCAGTTATTTACACTTGGAGAAGACTTATAGTTATCAATAGAATCTTGAAAATGATGATTGGAATACAATAAATCGGGGATGTATTTATAAAAAATAGTACTTATTAATTATTTTGCATACTTATAATATTTAAAACAGTCTTTATTTCCATTTTCTAGGCAAAAATTGGACAAATGCATCGTTAATTACGAGTTATGTCCGTTAAGAAACACCAATATGGTCTTTTTCTCAATAAATCAGGGATGAAAAATATAACTAAAAAAAGTACTGCCATTCCATCCATTTTGGGACTTCTTCTTATTCGTCATATCACTCTAGGGGGGTAGATGTTACCCGCTTCACGATGTTCCGCCATATCTCTCTGTTTCCTGGCATTCCGCTACACTCGTGAAGTGAATCGCCAATCTGAATCCGCCAGCAGCCTTAATCTGATCGGACCATCGATATGGATTCCAAATTTTAGCACGAGGCAAAAAGCTTTTTTTAAACTGTTGTCAAGATGGTGTGGATGAAATTGAAGCGTGTGTGCTATATGGTGGTGGAATTTAGCAGCAGACAACGATCCAAACAGTTCATCAGAGAACTCTCTATGATAGATGCGTTACAATACGCATAAGTATGCGACTTCTCTACGCAGTGATAGAGAATGAAGCCGAGAACGAGTCGCACAGCACATAGTGACCCATTGTTCTAAAATATATTCTTCATGTTTAGATAGATATTATGTTGTTGGACCCATTAGTGTAATTTTAACAAAAATATCAATGTCCATTATAGGAACCAAAGCAAATCCAGTCATGGACAATTGTTGTACAATATTGGAACCCTTTGTTTGAAATTGTCGTGATAGGTATATTATTAATCAGAAAGAAAAGACAATACAGAAAAGCGCATGTAATTAATACCTTTAAAAAAAGTTTATTTTCGACATATGTCCATAAATGGATATATCCATAGAATTAAATCCAGTTATGGACACTGATGAATTTTATTTAAACAACATAACCTATCATGATACTAAATCGTGTAATATTTCGTACACTTAACTACTATAAATAAAAGTAATATCAAATTTTGCTGACATTTATACAAAAATTCTTATAACCAAAATTGTGTCCTCACTTCCTTAAGGATTTTCTTAGTAAAAACGGATTTCTTCGAAACGAGTCGCAGCAACTAAACATAACGTTCTGCCATCTTCAAACATTTTGGCCGAATAAGATGAAATGTCGTATTTTGATAGCTTATGAACCAATCTTTTATTTTAAGTATTGCCAAATTATATAACGTTAATTTTGGTCTTAATATTTAAATTTAATATTTATTTTGTCCATTACTGGATGCTTGTCCACGACTGGTGCCGTTACCTTAGTCGTTATTAAAAACTGCTGAATACAATTGCCGAAAAACTTATGATTTTCTTAATTAGAACGTTATAAATTCATTAAATTTCCCATTTTTTGCCTTACAAAATCTATTGATAAATACTGCTAAAAGTTATTTTTTCCATTAATTTATTCGAGTTGGTTGAAGACCAATGAGTATTAATCCTTTAAAATTTTTTTTTTTTGAATTTTGATAATTCTTTAAATATTAAAATATATTTAAAATAATTAGGAAAAATCCTAGCGAATTTCTTTAGTCGCGCTCCTTGGGCCGGAGCGTTCTGACGTGTGCTCTACGCTCGATTTTCCTTCATACCGAAGTGAAAGTTGCTCTACTTCATTAAATTTAATATTTTTGTTAATTGATTATTTTTATCTTAGTTTTGTGCAAATATTCGTATTTTTAAACATTTGATTTCGATATGGAAAATAAACGAAAAAAATACGCGTGTAACTACTAGAAAAAAAATTATCTTCGAACATAAAGTTAATGAAACCAAATAGATTGCAAAGGTGATTGGCAACAATTTCTTTATTTTACGGGGTGTCAGTAAAGGGATGTATATTTTCGTTTGAGAAATACGAAATATAATATAAACTTGTATTGAGAACTTGAACTTCCCAAGTTCATCCGGGGAAAATGATTTGTTTACTCCAAAATTGATCCGAGGTGTTTTAATTTTTTCTTCTAGTCATTTTCAACGTAGCGGCATGTTGTTTGATTATTAATTTTGTAACTTAAATACAGGATGTTGGTTTTATATTCTGATCTTACAGACGCGCTGACAAATTTAGTCCGCCATTTCTAGTTTAGTCTACCAACTCTAAGTACCAATATTAAAACGAATGGATTATCATCACATCATCAAAACTCAGATGTAATGGAAGATCACAATAACATAGAAAATTCAGTGGGTGTTGAAAACTAAACAAACAGAAGTAACAGAGACGCGAAGAATAAAAAAAGAGGACGAAAACGATAATTCGTTGATGCTTTCCCTTTTCGACGTATTGTTAGGGTACATCACCAATCTGCAAAAAACAAAACTGATGATTCCCAATTGCTGATTAAAAATGAAAAACAAATAATCGACAACAGTGGTGAAAATTTGCTGATCACAATGAAACATCCTTCAGTGGTAGCAGATTTACTCATTTAAAATGTATCGGTGAACAGCGTAAAGGAGAGGAGGACAGGAAAACATTATGAATGTGGATGGTGGATTGTATACAGGGTGTAATCGATAAGTATGTGCAGGCGATTATGACGTTATTATTGCAGGTATCAAAAAACTTAAAACTGATATCGAAATTACTTTACCTAATGAGCAAAATGACAATAATAACTTTTTAAAAGTATAACGAGAAATATCTAAAAAATCTAATTCCGGCAAAAGACATGAATGCGGAAGATGCGGTTAAAAAAAAATTTAATATTTGAAATACAATGCAAAAAATAACACTTTTGTCATAGATAAGAATCATGACTATTTTTTCCAAATTCAGGGACAACTAAACGTTGCAGAAGCAGAAGTCTGCTTATTTGCTGTTTGGACCGGAGTGAATCATTCGTTAAAAATAGAATATATAAAAAAGTATGTAACGTTTAGGCAAAATAAAATGATGGACCATTATCAAGATTTTACATAAATTGCCTACTGTCAGAATTGATTTATTCGAGACTTCAGCATTCGATGCCATCAAGGACCCATCCTATATCATTCAAGCGATTGAAAAAAAAGAGATAAATCCAGTGCAACCGATAAAGCATCAGAATGCTAGCAAAAGATTTATTAGGTTTATAAATATAAATCTATATATTATACATCTTCTTCTATATAAAAATGAATCGCAAAATGTGTTGGTAAGCGCATAACTCGAGAACGGCTGAACCGATTTCGATAATTCTTTTTTTATTATATTCCTGGAAGTACGAGGATGGTTCTTATGTAGAGAAAACGTAAACATGTACCACGGGCGAAGCCGGGGCGGACCGCTAGTAATATAATAAATCTGTAGAAGACGCGAAGACTGACATCCGCGCGGACGGAGTCGCGGGCGGATGCTAGTCAGAAATAAATATCTTTTGTTTTCATTTGCGTATTTTTCTATTTTATAATTTTTTAACACAAACATTACATTTTTTTTATTATATACAAAATTTGTTTATCCGTTTTATTAGTTAAACTGAACAACTTTCACTAAGAAACTTAGGTCGAAAAAAATGTATAGAGTTATGCATTTTGTATGGAAAGCTTATTTTTTTTTTATATTTCGTCCAAATTTCTTTGTAAAAGTTGATCAGTTATATAAACATGAAGTTAAAGATATCAATAGAAAGTATTCGCAAATATTGTGTACTGATAAAAAAAATCACCCGGTGTAATTTTCACGAAAATTGTTTCAAATTGTCATTTTTGGTACTTATTACGAATATTAAATTATAAGAATGATTTAATTTTTAAAAATTAAGTGGAGCAACTTTCCCTTAGTACATTTGTATTATTTACATATAGGATGACAGGATGCATTTGTTTGCACTACTAGACCAAGCCCTTAAGTGATTGAAATATGAGTGTCATGCAAAGCGAAATTTAAATCCCAACAATGCTGTAGGTTGGCACGAGTAGGCAGTTCATGATTGAATAATATTCTTAACTCGCAAGTTGCAAGATTTAGGATCGATCTAGATTAACAACAATTTGCCAGTTGACCTTGTTTCTGGGGCACTAATTGCCGTAATATTTTGTGCTGCTAAATTCCTCTTTAACATTATTAACAATAATGATGTCAAGGTGGGTACCGCATTCATTTGCGTCCCAGCCCTTTGTTGCCGTAATTAAAATTGCATGGATAATTGGAATTGCCCTACCTACCCAATTTTATAGGCTCTGTAATACCATTTGGTGTTAACTCTTCTTAATATACAGTAGCACCTCTATAAGTCGAATATCAAGGGAGACGCCAAAAAATTCGAGTTATAGAGTTTTCAACTTATGGAGGATTTCGACTTAGGCGGATTTTGATTCGACATAAAGAGTTTGAGGTTTATTCTTATAAATTTTGAGTTACAGAGGTAAAATAAATTAAAATTCAACTTGCAGAGGTCACAAACATGTTTTTATTTATTATAAATCAACATTATTTCAAATCATTTTAAAATAAAAAATATGGCATTAAAAAAGTCAGTATTTTTTTTGCTTTAGATAATTTGGTTGTTCTCTAGCATTTTATAATCTATAAAGAGCAGAAAATTCTTCTTTTTCAAAGATACTGGTTTGCTTTATAAAATTTCGTAAGGTATTCAATGCGGTTCTTGCCTCTTTGATGGAAACCCATGGAGCGCATGTACTATTCACGTCTTCTATGTCATCTTAATCATTAGTATCGGTTTTCTGAGCTACTGAATCGATAATTTCGTCATCAGATACTTAACGCAAACACGTGTTTCGTGAGTCATAAATTAATTATCGTATACTCCTAAAATGTTTTCTAAGAAACAATAGTGTAATTGCACTGTCGGCAAATTCTTAAAGTCGGTATTTTATTTTTGTTCGAACAATAGAGGTAATAAATTCCAAATCATCAAGTTATAAAGGTTGTAAAATAAAACGTTGCTATGTTCGAGATACAGAGGTCAAATTTGATTTTTCGAGTTATAGAGTGAAAATATGTACCAAAATGGCTTGGAGGGACTCGGTGATTATTTCGACTAACAGAGGGACAAAATTTCAAGTAATAGAGGTTTTCGGGTTTGAAGGGAAGGGAACAAGACATTTTTTCGAGATTTGGAGGTTTTTGACTTATCGAGGTTCGACTTAACGAGGTGCTACTGTATATACTTAATATACTGTCGGGAAAATCACAAACTGATATCTTTAAAAGAGAATCTAACATCATTTTACCATTTATTATAACTATGTAGTAAGAGGCTGTTTTCGTTTAATATCTTAAGGGCTACGTTACATTAACCATACCTATCATACCTGTACCCAAACTTAAAAAAGTGATATTTGAAATAATATATGATCTAATTACATTTAGCTCAATACCCGTTCGATTGTTTGAAAAACAATGGCTTCAACACACCAGCTTCAACATGTTTGGATTATGATTTTGCACTGGGTGAAACATCTACATTCTACATCGAAGACATGATTCATTCGGACAATGTATCAATTCCTGTACAACATGCATTTAGCAATAACATGCTAAAATTACTTTCAGTCTAGTTAACTAGCGGAATAATACTAAACTCTAAACGTTTAACAAAATGTTCTGATTCTTTAGATACAGGCATATTCCAAAAAAATATACAGGTGAACTGTTCCTTCACAACTTTAAGATTAACGCATTTAAAATGTAACAATGCTATAATGATTTTTCTAGAGTAATTATTAATATCACGGTTGACGAGAACAAAAGCTGATAGGTCACGCAACTCCGATAGATCGATCACGCGCACACGTGCCTGTGAGCCGAGCCAAGTACTTGGATAAAAGACCTACCTTTTGATTTTTTATTCTCCCATCATTTTTTCCCTTTAGTGTTGGCTCTTGGCGAACAAGGCGAATGCAAGTCAATTACATGACTTCGAATTTCTCATATGAATTTTATAAAGTAGATACATACCATTGTGTAAAACAACTTTATTTGCTCTATGATCACTTCGTTTTTTATTTTTGATTTTAAAACTTTAATGAGAACCTGATAAGTTCTCATGTTCAGTTTTATATTATGGATACCAAATTTAAAATATTTTGAAACGTAACCAATAAATTTTTTATGCATTGAATTTTAAAAGCGTGAGTGGTTAGATATTTAATGATTTAAATCACACATAGATTGCTTATTTTATTGGGCATTGATAATTATTTTTGAGCAGGATCTCTGAATTGTGTTATACATTAAAATTGATTAGTTACACCTCACAAGTCGCGTTCTATTTCAATTGGACCGTTTTACCTTTATAGTGTAGTATTATGGTGTCAGTGAACTGCTAGGGATAGTGCGTTGGAGGATTTATAGGAATGCTGAGAACCGGTCCTGACTTCCGATAGCAGAAGCAGCTTACCAATAAGACTATGCGTCACACGCAAAGACAATATTTTCCTTATGACATAAGAAAGGTTCTTAAAACCTATAGGTATACAAAACCAATCTAAATCTCATGTTAAAATTATATTGAATCGACGTGTTTTAAAAACATCGGACTGGTAAAGGTGTACCGTAACATGACAGTATTTTTATACAAAGTGCATAGCATTTATAATAGTTGTTACTGCCATCAAAGTAAAGTCCATATTTCCTCGGTTGCATCAACGCCGTGATGATATTTTGATCATGACTGGTACCTATACAGACTGTTCGATAGCGGATGCCGTCGATTGTGGATTATTTTTGTCCCGGAAAGTAGTTGCATGAAGCAGCGAACGAACAACAGTCTGCAAGTCTGTGCCATAAGGAAACACTAGTTCGCTAGGCACACTTTATTTGTTCCGCGAACGATACCATTTCATTACTTTGTTGTTTATACGTTTCAACTAATTTCCTTCTAAAATGAAACGTTGTGGGCTGATTTGTTATTTTATTGCTCATTTGCTTCATATTTAAATATTTATTTATACGATATCAACTATGTCATTTAAAGAAAAATTAAACGATCATCGTTATGTGTCTCACTGGTCTCACTGCAAGGTAACTGCACATAAAGATGAGTGTCAAAATGTCAATTTGAAAACATCTTTTCCACTCACATATTGTAATAGCTTTAGCTTTGGTGCAAACGAGACGAGACTGTCACATTCTGCTTACAAATTGATGCAATGATGCATCAAATACAGTCATTGCTTTTTACATTCACATAGTCTGTGTGAAGCGATTAGTGCTCATCCGCAGAGCCGGATATATTACAAGTTTAATATTTCGCTCGCTCGGCGTCAGAGCAGTTAAAATTAAAACGCGTAATATCCGCGACTGTACGTGAAAATAGAACGCGCATAAGGAAAATAAATAAAGTTTATGAGAAAAATTAGAATAATATAAAATGTTTATGGACATTTCTTTTACACTGAAGTCACAAAGACCATATTTATGCCACCATGTTCCACTTTATTGAAGTATTACCACCACGAATGTATTTGCGGTATATGTACGGTATTTTAACGTATGTATTTCTAAGCTAGTTACAGAAATCATAATTATAAGTTTTTAATAAATTTGATTTCTCCTTAAAATATTTCAATATTTATTCCTTGTCAGAAAACTACTTTCTCGTATAAATAACGGCAATGCTTATTTCAATTTTATTAAATGTAGGCACATTATATCCCAAGCTAGAGCTCGAATATTTCGACACAGAAATGTATAAAAGTATTTCATTGTTGAAGTAAAAAGCAAAACGTTGGTTACATTCAGGTGGGCCATTGCTGATATTATATTATATAGTATTTCTTGTCCCATTTCTATAGTAAATCACTAGACCAGCGTCTAATAGCGCACCGTCACCGATATAAAGCCAGTAGGTACTGTTATGTTGCAGGACACTATCATTAATGCAAATAGGCCAGTATTTTTGCACAATAAAAAAGCACGTTCAGAAAATGTTTTGTCTATTTGACGAATTTGAATATGCAGTTGCAGTGACGCATCCCATTATGGATTTCCGCCGTTTGCCACTCAACATAAATACAAAATATCGCGAAATGCCACAAAAGGACAACGTTTTAGGACGGATGTCCAACGCCAGCATGAAGGCAATTAGACTCGTGCGTGAGACCACTGCAACTGTAGCTGGTTAACACACTTTCACTTTAATTTCGCGATTGTTGAATCTAAATAAAGCGTGCGGTTATGTTTTAAATGTTCGAAGCCTAACAAATGTGATCCTACGATACCACACACATCGATTGACGATATTTTTAACAATGCTATCGGGCGTAACCATTGATATTTGTAGATGGCACCGATTTAATAATGAATGTGTATAGATGCCTACACGTCTATGCATTAATTGTGACCTTATTTACATGTATGTATATTCAATAACAAAGCATCCCAAGTGCATGATAATAGTAACCGTGTTGAATAAATTAATTATAAATAATGATAGGTACGCCGTTTATAATACCTATATAACATGATGATATAGAAGCATTCCTTTACACCAATATAATTTTGAATTGGTATTCAAGCAACAAATGTTTGTACATAATTATTATTTATTGAAAAACGAATTGTCGAAAACAGATGTTTAATTTCAGATCAAAAACATTAGTTCAACCCAAACGAATAGATGAAATTTTTACTAGTTCATTGCCCAAACAAATAAACAACTGCTAGCGACTAACGTTTAATTTTAAATTTTCATTTAAAATGAGTTTTTGATGTAAAATCCTTCACAGATCGCTAAGAACATAAGGCCATTGTACCTACCACGTGGGAATAAAATAAGCTATTGTCCTTATCTCTTCAATCCTGCTGATTAGAAACAGACACCATGTTTTAGCGTTGACACAAAGTATTTCCCAACAAATATTTATAGCTAGTGGGAAAATGCATTTTGCGAGTTGGAAGCCACTTTTGTTATTGCGATCTCACGGCCATTGACTTTAGTTTTATTTTCTCACGCTCACTGTTTAAGATTGATTACACGCGTTTTGTTCCTGTGCAAACGGAAGCTAAGATGTAATTGTAAATTTTAATTTCATTTGATTATTTGTTAATTTTTTTTTATAGTGTTAATGTATGTAATTGTATGCTGAATAATATTTAGAATTTCCAAGCTGTTCCTGTGCTCATATTATGTTCTACTTATCCCAAAATTGGCCACATGTATTTCTACTTTTATAATAATTAATTTATAAAAAGTAATATAGTAAGCCCTATTAAATTGTTGATAGTTCCTTGCTCGAAGTTTCTTCTCCGACTGAAGAATCTTCAAAAGGTAACCAATTATTATTAATTAATTCAATTTAAAGTCTCAAAGTCCGGTAATGGGATTAACCCATGTTAGAATTATCAAGCGAAGTCCTAAGTAAGTTAAGTAAATGACTTTGATGTAAATAGGAACGTCGTGGTGTCCAGTGCGGCATGTAACGAAATTCAATATTTGACTTCTTAATATATAGTTTTAATAGAACCCAGTTAATAAGAACACTAATACTCAAATGAACAATGATGATACTGATGATTGACCTAGTCACATGGACGTTACTATACCAAGTCTTGAGATTATCATACATCTAAATGCAAACTTTTGTCGAATGCTCATAATACGAAAAACTGATAAAATAAAATATAAGTTATACATTCAAACGCCATTAGAGACGATTAAAAACGGCTAGAGGTATCATCATTATGAACATTCTTCGTCATTAAAAATGTTGTCTATGATCTGCCTAAATGGTTAAAAGAAGGCGACAAAGGTCCGGTCAGAGCGGGTCAATGCGATTTAATTGACGCGATAAGAGTTAAATTTTGCGTGGGAAGATGTAGCAATGCGTGACGTCATATTCTAATTGCACACTATGTGCGCCAAGAAAAACCTCGTAAAAATATAATTAACTAAACAGGATATAATGAAAGAAAAACAATTAAACCGTCTGTTACGTGCATGATACCTAGTCTCGGACATGCACGGAGCTGTTTTATCCATTTCGTTTTTTGAGTAGAACTTTTAATAAAATTATATAATGCGCTACCACTCTTATAATTTTAACATCATATACCTAATCAAAATTCACATAGTTAAAGTTTATATCTTTGCGCAAACTACATCATTATGCTCAGAAACATTCATTACAAAAAACAGAACCTTTTCAAATTGTTGTAAAACGCATGGTATAATAATAAAACTATATACCCATTGAGTTTCGATTAAGAACAGCAATTGAATTTAGCTGCTTCAATCAGATGAACGCAAGTTTCATCACCGGGCGAAGGAGTGATGCCGAAAATAAAATTGTTAAATAGGATACGGCGGTATCTCCGGCCATGATTACGTGGTACCAGCAGCGTGTAATATCGCGATGGTCAATGGGCACGGGTCACAATGAGGCATTTCCTGTGGACATCGAGCGAACAAGGACGGCCAATCGTGTAAATATTCGTACTTATCTGATTTTCTGCGTTGAATGCCTAGGCTCTAGGTAACAAATTTTGCTATAGAGAAGTTGAATATTATTGCTCAGCATAGTATTCTACTAAGAATAACGGGATCTTTTTGCAAAATCTTTTCACTCCCCGTTCAACTCGAGTGAGCCGGATCAGGCGGCTAAAACTAAAATACGTTTTTACAAAAACAATCTTTAACTGATTGTGGGATATAAAATGTTGAAAGAAAAGTTTGATTTTCGTATTTAGATGAAAGCAAAGCGCATTCTACTCCGCACTCTTCAAGCGTGTAACATGGCCTGCAGGCTGCATGCTCAAAATACGAGATGGCGTGCTGAATCGAAGCTGTGATAAAAGAGTGCAGAATCCAGGTGAGGCGTATGACCGTTTGTGACCTCGGAACAATTACCCGGCCATTAGCGAAACGAACACAATGCTCCGCTATTAAGCGGATGTCCAGCATGTACCCGCACCCGTTCAATTTGCATTTGTTTGGAATTAGATCGTCAGCGGCAGTGAACATGTCCCGCGCTTTGTGCCACCTGTAATATCTCTCAGAATAATGCTTTGATCCGCTTTACCAACCTCAAATAGACGCTTATCATCAAATGAACGTTCCATTTCAACTAAATTTACACACTGCTTATTGCTCATTATCAAATTAATTAAATGTGTGTTGGTACCTAATTGAAGTTTGAATTAGAAAATTTTATTAGATTTTATCTGAGTTTTCAATGTAGTTTTTAGATTGGTTTTGTATTTTCATCAAATATTGGACCATATTAAGTGCACATGTGTATATGATCATAATACCCCCGTTGATGATAAAACTAAGTCATTCTCGAAAAAATGAAATCATAATGCAATTAAAATTGAAACATATTAGAAATATCTTTTTTTTTAATAGCACCACTAGCAAAGGCAATGACATTGAAACGCGACAAATTTGCCGTCTGTTTTTATTCATCTATTATCTCTACCCTTTTTCGTTTAGCCCTGTAAACGAGTGATAATTTAAGAAAAACGAACCTCACGAAGCGGGGTGGTAATGACAAATGGCGCACTAGGCGTCTTATCTGAACAGTTGAAAAACGATGTAACTGTGGTTTCGTGGCTCGCTTAAATGGAGGATGATGCCGTTAAACCCTTCTTGATATTCCGCCCCTAACTAATGTGAATAAAGCTCTAAATGCCATTTATATAAAAATGTGTCTGCAATCTTGCCTTGGGATCAGATATCTTATTTTAATGAACAGCTTGTGATAGTCTTTGAAATTCATATAACTTCTCTACGTGAACTCAGAAATTTTGATATATGTATTCATAAACTATAAACAGCATTCAATGCTGAAAAAATAAGGTGAAGGAAGAGAACAGGAGGGTGAAGGTTTAAGCAACAATCTGAATATTCTGTTCCACACAAAGAAACTATTTTGGTACGATTAACTTAATTTTTTAAAAAAATATTAAAACATTCAAATTGAATTCAAGCTATAACTTAAGTAATAATCTAACATTACTTTAATCTGCAGCACTGCAAGCATTTCGCGTTTAAATATCTAAACGGTAATGGCAAGTCGCCAGTATTCTCCACCTTTCTTAGTACTATTTTGTACTGAATGAGATAGTAACGTCTTTCTCCGGAATATATTGTCCCCTTCAGCTTTAACCACACCCGCCTCTGATATGCAAATAAGCTTCGCTATAAAGCGTATCATATCAGATTCCGAAATTTGAACCTAGTGTTGTTTAAATGCCATATCTGTCATAAGTTAATTATAAATTGTATCATTTAAAAGATAAGAAGTTATTCTGTGTATCATCGTTCTTAACGGTTCCGAAGATTCGATCTTGGATATTAAAAAGAAACAAATTTGAATGGAACAAAAAATTTGATTTGAAACAATTCGCCAACCTCAACTTTGTTTTTTATTGTAAAAGATAAAAAATATAAATATGGTAGAGTTTAGTTTCAGTTTACGCAAAATATAAATTCAGATTATTGCCATATTTATATTCATATTTACCCTCGATAATTCATTTTTATTATCCCTTACTAAAAACTATACATAGTCCTCGAAGAACATGATGATATAGTGCTGATAAGACATATCCTGTCGTAAATCTAGAGAATAGAGCGACCGACTTAGACGGAGTCATATTATGTTCGAGACTCACAAATATTGACTGGGACACGCTATGGCCACCTTGCACCTACCTGCTTCTGATGATGATTACGAATACCTGTTTGTAATTTTTTATCCTAATAAGATAACGGCGAATGTGTGATTGAATAAAAAATAAATCTATAGACAACCACAGCGATTAGATATCCCATTTATAGCAATACATGCTTGGTTATATAACACTCGAATATAATCAACCTAGGATTTTCTTTTTTTTTCTTTTCTTTCAGAAAGCGGAGTCTTAAGTATTATAAATTTATAGAAGTACTAGCGGTCCGCCCCGGCTTCGCCCGTGGTACATATGAAAAATAGATGTTGGCCGATTCTCAGACTTACCCGATATGCACAGAAAATTTCATGAGAATCGGTCCACCCGTTTCGGAGGAGTATGCAGACTAACATTGTGACACGAGAATTTTATATATAAGATAATTTTAGAGAATTATAATACATCAATCAAATTCATTAACGTTATCAAGAGTAGGTACGAATACCACGCGATATGAAACACGAATTTGTTTTTAATGTCACTGTCTGATAAAAAGAAACGTTATCGCAAGACAAAGACGCTAATTCTAATTAGCTAGATACAGCGAACTGGGTTAGATACTATGCTAATGAACTTTACGTTACAGCGACCTCAGTATGAAAATAAAAAAAGTTAAATGTAAACCCTGAACTTATTTCGTGCGATATTGAAATTGAAAAAAAATTTGGGTACCTACCTTGAAAGTATTTCAAAAAACTTTCCACTTCATTGAAGTACCTATGAGAGCGATTCAGAAGTCAAACTACAGTTTGTTCATATCTTTCCTTTCTTCTTTCCATACATCAATTAAATATCTGTACACCTTAACGAAAAGGTAAATTATGAAATATACAAGATGTACCTACCTAATATAACGAGAGATATAATTCTATTTTGACTAATAATAATATTGAACATAAAGTTGCTTCAATGCTTCGTCTAAAGAATAAGCGAAAGCGACTTATTTTGAGTAAAAATTGTAATACATACAACATGATGATGATTTATTAAAGGAGAATGTTAACATTGCTTGTAAAATATAATGGCTCATATTATAACCATTGCCATTCATAAACAACTGCGCATTGCGTTTAATTTGCCAACATACCTAATTATTTCATACAACGGACATATTTTGATAGAATGTGTTTCAGCTACAATAGAAAATATAGCATAATTTTAGTGAACTTTAGAAAAAATCCACCCAATTTATGTCAATCAATTTTGCAATATTATAAAAGTGAATGAATTTAAAAAAACGCTAACATGAAACTTGATCTTTGCCACATGACAGCCAGATTTACCAAAAATATCATTTATATAGCTGGATAAAGAATACACGCAAAATACACGCACGATAAAGAATATACGCAAATAGTATAACTCAAAATAAATATGCTACCATTATACGCGGAACATTTTTAGGGTTCCGTACCTCAAAAGGAAAAAACGGAACCCTTATAGGATCACTTTGTTGTCCGTCTGTCCGTCCGTCCGTCCGTCCGTCTGTCAAGACCCTTTTTCTCAGGAACGCGTGGAGGTATGAAGCTGAAATTTATATCAATTACTCAGGTCTACTGTCCCTTGAAGCTGTGAAAAAATCAAACTTCTAAGCCAACGCAATCAAAAAATACAGCCGTTTATGCCGCAAATTTTCGACACTTGCAAGGGAATCAAAACCTACAGGGTGCTTTCCGTGAACTCAGAATCTTGAAATTTGGTACGAAGCAACGTCTTATAGCATAGATAAAGGAAAAATTACGAAAACTATAAATTTTTAGTTACATCACATAATATATTTTTTTTAATAATTTTAAACTTACTTCCCATTTCCTCATAAACGCGTAGAGGTATTAAATTGAAATTCATACCAAATACTCAGGTCTATAATACCTTTAAGCTGTAACAAAATCAAACTTCTATGTCAACGCAATCAAAAGAAACAGCAATTTAAGCTGCATATTTTGAAACTCGCAAGTACTCGCAAGGGAATCAAAACTTAAAGGGTACTCCAGTTGACCTAGAATCTTGAAATTTGGCATGAAGCAACGTTTTATAGCACACATAAAGGAAAAATTCCGAAAACCTTAAATTTTTAGTTACATTACAAAATATATATTTATTTTTTAATAAATATAAACTTATTACTTCATTCCTCATGAACGCGTAGAGCTATCAAGTTGAAATTCATAATATCAAATACTTAGATCTAATTGCCTTTAACCCGTGAAAAAAAAAATTGCAGGTTTGTACGGAACCCTCGGTGCGCGAGTCCGACTCGCACTTGGCCGTTTTTTTGTTAGGAAGGTAACCTAACCTTTTAGCCAGGTAAGGAAAATCACTAGTAAAATAAATCTCAATGCCTTGTTCCGAGCACGTGTTATTCGCTAACTTATTTGTAAGTGACTTTATACTCTATGGCATGTATATACGCATGTATTTTTTATATAGATAAGTATATTTATATAACAGGAGCTTAGAATACATAGGTGATATCAAATCCGGAAGCGAGGAGGATGATGATACAATATCTAGTTAAGTGTAATTTATAATAATTGAAATAAACAATGAAATCCCCGGCCGCCCACGAGATGATAATGTATTTTCCAGTTCCATAACATATCGTAATGTATCTAATTACCGAATAGGCGTTCGTTCTACACTTAAAGGAGTGCGTTGTTACATATGAGTTCGAACAAAAACTGGTTCTGACCCACATTTACAACTCTGTTCAACTGTACTTGCCTTTACTTAAATGGATATCGTGAATGTAGATAAAGTTTATGTTTATATGGCCGGGATTGGGTGAAATGTTTTTCTATTATAGACGAACTATTTCATGAAACGTTCAATTACAGTATAGGAAAGTTGATTTCATAGTTTCACTGTAGGACAAAGTCAAGATGATTTAGTGCCTCCTAGGACTACATATTGAATGATATGAATTTTGGTTCATGCCTAATGTTTTCTATATTTATGACTGCAACGATTTGAGGCGTTATATACCTAATATGTAATATCTTATTTTAAATATATTATTATCCTCTACTACATATTTGCTATAAAGCCGATTAAAGTCATTATAATTATAAAAATAAAACACAAATACATGCACTCTTACTCATTATGGGTTAACAGCATTTTTGTTTATCGAATATTTCTTATTTCGTTCGTAAACCCGCTTAACACAAGCCATCGGCTATTTTTACCAGGCTCAATAAATAATCTAAATCTGGTATCTCATAAAAGTAACATGAAGATCCACCAGATGCGTATAAATGGCAGGCACATTACCTGCGACTCGAGAAAACTATAATATTATTCAAATACAAAATGCTCTATAAAAATTTATGAAGAAAGAAAAATATCCCATGTACATACATTGAACCAGAGATTCAAGTTAATGCATATACTATTTCACTGTTCCATAAAAAAGGTTAGCTTTAATAAATCTGATAATAATACTAAAGGAGCAGGTATCAACCCAAATGGTAGCACCTGACACGTTCCCCAATATCGGACCTAAGATAGAGCGTCCTGTCTACCTTAGATAAGGGATACGAATATATAATGCGCTCTACAACCTTTGCAAGCTTGTATATTTAATAAATCCATCGAACGTTTTTCTATTAGAAACGTGGAAAAATACAAATTTATATTAGTACCACGGACTCTACATTATGTCAGTTTCTCTTACAATAGAAAGTTTGAGGCAGGTCAACCGGTAGGGCATCAACTTAACTCTTAACGTTATTCGTAAAAGCTTTATCTTTATACATTTTCCCTGACTGATAGAGTTAGTACATATTTACAACGGCTATCCACTTCGTTTTGTATCAACATCTATCGTTCGGCTCTTAAATTGTTCTTTGAAATCCATTTCTATTTTATGGCCCCTCATTTAAAAGCGTCAACACAAAACAAAAAATTATGTGAAACTGGCAACGCGTGGAGCGCCAAGACCGAGAGGTGAACGTGGCAACGACGCACGCGCATGTAGTAAAAGAGATAGAAAAGCTAGTCGAGCGAGTTGGCCAGTCGGGCCTCGAGTTACAAAGTTTCAGAGGAGCGGGGCTCCCCGCGCTCGCCCGCCGCCAAGTGCCAGGCCAGTGCCGGGCCTGAGTGCGACGCGAGTGTACGTTGGTGTGTGCCAGCTTGTCCCACGTCGACAGCGCTGAGCGCGCTCACTGTAAACAACGCAACGCCAAGCTTCGTCTACGCTACACCTACTAACAAACCGGTTACGACTCTGTGATGCCGAAGTGATACACGACTTGTGATACTGATGTGGTCGGTGACCCGTTTATTTAAAAAGTTATAAGAGTGTTAATAATCAGGAGTGTGTGTACTAACGATGCGATGACCTGTGAGCTAAAAACAGTGATACGGATGTCTTTGGATTACTTAAGACGGTGAATAATTTACGCGGGTGAGTGTCCACGTTTGAGTTTGCTATAAATATTGTAGACAGTGGACTGTGGAGCATGTACGTTACAAAAAGTCCTAGATGTAGGGAAGGGAAGAGCGGGTATTGTTGACACTCAACTAGGGTCACCATATGTAACGTTTACAGAGGACACAGCGTAAAATTGCATTCTGTAGCATAATCATAATAAACTGCTTACTTGCATGACACCTAAATTATAAATTAAACGCAAGACGTGACTATTTCAATTAAAAGTACATGGATACTAAAAATATTATTAATTCTTATTAAAGTAGGTATTTTAGTACAATAATTATATTATAAATATGCAATAATATGCACGAAATTTTCTATAACATTTCATAGATATTTAAACTAACTATTAAATGTAATGATTATTTTAAACATTCTAAACTTCATTATTTTAAACAAAACATTATTTATAACTCGTTTATGGTCGCCTAGAACCATTAAACAAAGGTCCAAAATTTTTTGTTCAAAAAAGATTAAAAAAAGCTAATCGTAAATCATGGAGTCCCTACAAAAGCAATTGGGCCCGTTGCACAGGGACGCAGGCAAGTCAACGCTCCACGGGGTAAACCGTAGAGCTTAAAGCACAAAAGTTTTTGTTCACTTTCAACTATAATAGAGTCTCTACAAACTAGCCCGGTTTCAAATGTTGTTGCTGTATTGACTCGTTAGATTTTCATAATATGATCGATTATGTAAAGTTTTTGACACTTTTTCGATGTGTTATTTCAACCATATTAATTATAGTCTACACACTAGCATGGTTTCAAATGAAGTTGTTATATCTACTCATTTGAATTTTTAAACATGACCGATTATGTAGAGTTTTGGTGGAAAGTTTGTAAACATATTTGACTAGTAATTTCACATATAAGAGTCTCTACATATTGTACATACGGACTCGTTTAGTTTTTCTTAATACATATTCGATTTTGTAGAGTTTTGGGTTTCGAATTATTTTATTAAAAGGTTCTAGATAACTTTACAGAAGTTTAATTCATTTTCATTAAAAATATGGGTAATTGTATCTAATTCAATAACATATCAATTTGTATTTGATGAAGAGTAATCAGTAGAGTATCATCAGTCAGAGTATCATCAGTAATGAGTAATGATACAGTAATAATGAAATAATTATTAGCAAATAGTAATTACAAAATTACATAATCAAGTAAAAATCTTGTTGTCTTGTTTTACCTACATTGCTCTATTCCAATTGGTCGGAGTGTGATGATATATACCGAGCTTATAGCCTTTCTCCATCAATGATCTATCGAACACTGAAAGAATTTTCAGTGATAAAAACAAATTGCACCAGTACTTTTCTGAGATTTGCATGTTCAAGCAAACAAACTGTAAAACTTTTGTATATTAGTATAGACTATAGAAATGAGATTAAAGTTCACATTGCCCAGACAAGTTTCACAGGAATAGACTTTTGGAAATTATATTTAAGTCACGGCGAAACAATATTTTCATTGAACTTCGATTGGTGAATGTTAAAATGAATTGTATAAAAAAATATGAAATGTTAAAGGAAAATTATATTATTATTACTAGACATACATAACATACTCTATTATTCGTTTTGAATAAGCTAATGTTTATTTGGTAAATAACCAAAACTTTTAAAATATTAGATATATTATTAAAAATAGGTAATATCTTCTTCTTATATATAAAACTAGCGGTCCGCCCCGGCTTCGCCCGTGGTACATAATATTTACGTTTTCTCTACATAAAAACCATCCTCGTACTTCAAGGAATATGATAAAAAAAGAATTATCGAAATCGGTTCAGCCGTTCTCGAGTTATGCGCTTACCAACACATTTTGCGATTCATTATTATATATATAAGATTCTCGTGTCACAATGTTAGTCTGCATACTCCTCCGAAACGGGTGGACCGATTCTCATGAAATTTTCTGTGCATATCGGGTAAGTCTGAGAATCGGCCAACATCTATTTTTCATATGTACCACGGGCGAAGCCGGGGCGGGCCGCTAGTATATAATATATATTTGAGCATGTTATTGATATAATAATTACATAAACATTGATTGTAATAATTATGTACCCTGTAATGCAGGAACACTTTTGTAAAAAAAGAAAGTCGTCACGTCATGTCAAAAATAAGGCTAAATTTTCAACATAAACCCTAACCTAATGTTATACTTGGATAATCCAAAATAATTATCCTGTTATTAGTAATGTGATACATGCCATTAATGGACGAATATAACATATTCAATACAGTATTGATTCATTAAAATTGAAATTATAAACCTGACACACATTAGAAACACGTGACTGGGTCAAAATACGACATTTCAAACTCAAACAAACTCAAACATTCATTTATTCAATTAGACTACTATTTAGTAGCACTTTCGAATCGTCATTACATAGTATTTTTAACATTTACCACCGATTCGGAAAGCAGTATCTATGGAGAAGAATCGGCAAGAAACTCCATAGTTGCTCTTTTAAATAATGTCAATAAATTTACATAGTATGTAACTTATATCTACCTAACTACTTAATATGCCAAAGAACTGTCCTGTGGTTTTTACGCGACAACCCTCCATGGGTCTTTATCGTCCATATATTCCTGAATACTGTAGTACGCTCTCTGAACTAGTACATTTTTTATGTAAGTTTTAAATTTAGAACTACTAAACTCTTTAATATTGTGAGGAATTCTATTGTATAAAAAATACTGATTCACTGCCATGTTATCAAAAATAATCTTAAAATTAGTAACTGTTCTTTTAGATAAGGTTTCAATGATACATAGAGTAAATCGCTCGAAACAAAAGCCTCCTCTATATATTTAACGTTTTTCTTTTTTTTTTCGAAATAAGCCACTCACAACGAACTGTAATTACTCTATCCAAGCGTCGCTCTAATTATAGAGGTTAAATAACAACTTAACCTAGTAGCAAATATAACGGTTAGACCCATTTATTTTACCTAAAAACATTTTTATTTTTTTGTTGATACCATATTATTTTTGTCTGCTCAGGTAACATTAGCAATATCGTATTATAACTATACTAAAGCTGTATAAATTTAAAGCATATTAATTAATACATTTTTGTATTAGGTACAATTCTTTTTTCAGTTCATACCTTTGAAACTATTGTATTTTTAGTTTATTTTTGATAGGTACTCATAAAAATTCACCCCGTCACTGGTAGCAAAGTGATAGAAGACCAATCCTTGACTAAATTAAATATATCTTTCTCTAGACTTATAAATAGAAAAATCAATGGTACAATCACAACTAAGTTTTTAATGAATGAATCGCATTATCAACGTCCTGCGTGGCGCATGCGTCATACACACGACACAAGATAATGATAATTGTATTTAATAATACCACGATCTTTCATAGAAAATCTTCTATGCTAAGAATATATTATCACATCATATTATAACGTTCAATCATCAGCTTTAATCTTTAACTTACATATAGAACTTGCTTATATCAGGTAGCGTAAGCTGCGTAAGTGGTGCTCCTTTTTTATATATATGTCGGAGTCCGGAGACTATCCCACCGAGCTACTGACTCAAGAAATATAAACCGTAATAGTATGGTCCGTAACCCCATGCATTCCATATCAATTCAATATCGACATTATATTGTACACCATAGAGTACATTCTAATAGGAAGGTATAGCCACATAACAAGTCTCTGTTGTAATTCTCTCACATATAGTAATAAGAAAACTGTTATATGTTTGGAAAAACTGATTCTGAACCCTATGATCAATTCCCTATAGGAATTCAATTTAATATGTTATAAAATGTTTACAGCAACTTGCAAAAAATATAGTGGTTCGTTTAGGTACGATTAGGTATAAATGTAAGCAATATATTATATTACCTACATTTGAATATTTTATTGGATTTTTTGTGTACGATATTTGCGCAATATGCTGAATAGAAAATATATTAATAACAAAATTTTATAGTATCTATTACAGCCCAAATTCCAATACTAATGTTTCAGCTCGTTAACAAATGTTGAGTTAGAAATATTCATTTAGATGCATACTTAGGGTGGAACAAATTGTGTACATAGGTATATAACGATTGCAAATTGCTTTATAATGTTTAAATATTCATATACAAATGACAGTAATTATAGGATAATTCACAGATGATTAAGTTCAAAGTTATTTGTATACTTAATGTAGACATTTTCAATAAATAATTTGATAACGTCATCTTAGTAGAGTAATCAGAGTAATTACTAAAGCGAATCATAAAATGCTAATTTCTTTACAGATTTCTATATTCGATATTATAAATAAAATTTTTTTTTTACATATATATATAATATACACTACAAATACATATTTAACGCATAAAATAAGCGGCTATAGGTCAATCGATAGATACATTATAATAATATTTTTAGTATCATTTCTATCGAACCTGTCTAGTCTTACGAAGTAAGTTCGTAAAATATTACCAACATGTCTTAAATCGAATAGGGAGTTATGGAGTTGAAAAGATTATAGAGTACGTAGGCGGTAGGTATAGGAAATCGAATATGATAATATTTTGTATGATACAAATTTGTATCATATATTAAAGAAAAGTCTTGATTTGTAAGTAAATAGATAGATAGCTATTCATATTATGCCGCTTCAATAAAATACTATCGAACCGGCTCTTCCTGAAATCTACTGTAGGCTCTTGTAAGTATCTACTGTTGGTCTGTGATAGCTGTTATTATAATATCGACAATATCTCAGATCTAGACTTATAATATTATATAATATTATAAAGCTGAAGAGTTTGTTTGTTTGTTTGTTTGAACGCGCTAATCTCGGGAACTACTGGTCCGATTTGAAAAATTCTTTCGGTGTTAGATAGCCCATTTATCGAGGAAGGTTATAGGCTATACATATATCATCACGCTACGACCAACAGGGGTGGAGCCACGGGGGTGAAACCGCGCGGAGCAGCTAGCTAAAAGATAAAACAAGTTTAAGAAAAAACCTACTTGGCTTTATTTTAATATTATATAAAAATAAAATAACCATTAACTTTGTTTCTTTGTCGTTTTATATAAAACTTAATAGAAGCCGGTTTTATTATAAAACTTAATGGGACCTGGTTAGTGTTTTTTTCTGATTTCTAAACTAGTTTAAATTTTATTGTGTAAAAGAAACATTCAGTCAAGGCGATATTTTCAAACTTATATAGAGCATTAATTATTTTTAAATGTTAAGTGTTAACATTAAGTTGCAGGTAGAGTCTTAACATATCAAAGTATTCTTATTGCAATAACTAACTACATTCCCTTATCTAACGTTTAACTTTTTAGATGCATTAAAATAATAAAATTTCCTCTTTACATATAGGTACTTAAATATAAACTTATACTGACCTACTTTTTATATAAATAATGAAAACTAATATGATACATTTCTCCTGCTTTACATGATAAAAAACTTAACCGCGACTTCCCGAGTCTCGTGGGATCGCAAGGGACGTTTGTGCATGACCACTGCCCAAGGCTCGGATATCAACCACATATCTTCATAATTACAGCCCTATCTCGGCCACGCCACAACGTGGGGTAATCCGGTTGAGAAGCCGCCATAATGTATTAAAAACGTACCTAATTAATAGGCATTTATAACACGATATAGCTGCTCGTATAAATCAACTCTCTATAAAAAAGATGGAAAATAGACCAAATAAATTATATCTAATCTTCAACAAGGCTACATATAAATAAAAATACCATTGTTATTGGATAAAATAGCTATAAACGAACACGGCATTTCGATTAACACATTTACATAACCATAGAACTCCAACCCGTTTTATTAAGTATTCATCTGAATGCCTTCTTTACGTGTATAATGTATATATATCTCCTTATTTTGTATTCGATGCTAGTGTACGCTATGTCATTTTTATTACTTTTGCTATTACCCTTCATAACAGATGTCGTTGACTGCAGGCAAGGCTGGTTTCTATAAAAGAATATCATTCCTGTGTGGCTCATGCATAAACATCGCCAATTATTCCACAGAGTATATCCACAGAAACTAATGAAATACATGAAAATCCAATAACAAGTTAAAACGAGTGAATAATTGAAATGAGAAACTAGATAGAACTTTGATTGTTTTCTAGGCTTTATTTCTAAACAATTGACGCATTCCTAAAAACTGATGAATATTTTTAAATAATGAAATTATTGTAGTAACTTTATAATTGGAATTTAGGTTGAAGCACTGCTGACGGTACATTCTTATTTATACCATCGCATCTGAACGTACATTGCAACCCACACGCACGCCTTCTGTTACATTGTACTTATCAACCCTTTCAAACATAACAAACGCTTTAATTATATTAGGTATCTATTGCAGCGGGGAATATGTAACATTAAACGATGCACAATGCTTCTGTATTATTAAATATGTATGTTAATGTGTCAAGTCTGGGGTTTCTATTTTTAAATATTGTCGTTTATATATCAACAATTGTTTAGTAGGTATTGCAGTAATTAAATTTCTTGAAACTTTATGCTTCGTTATATTAAATAAATCCGTCATATAAAGCGTATGAATATAACATAGGTAGGTACTCAATTATGTTACAAAGAAAATTGCAAGCAATGCACAAAGTGATTTCACAAAGCGTATGCAGTAGCGAATAAAAAAATTATATTCCCATTCAGAAAAAAGTCAAGTTAAGTTCTCACGATCACAAGAATAGTTAGTGTAAAAAACTAGAATGCGAATCCTGACTGACGCGCACGGATGCATGCTGCGTGCCTCATATGGACGATGATGAGAATTATCGCTCAGCAAGCAGTTTCTTTAAAACACGATTATTTGCATATCTCATGTAAACCTCTTCAATTCATGCTTTAACGAGTAACGATGCTTCTTTGTAATTTTAAGTTCTTTCATTACATGGAACAGGTGCATTAAGTGTAGGCACCTATAGGTTATCTTATCGCAACATATCTACCTTGCGATAATTTAGTATCTAGTGAACAATTAATGCAATACTTAAACGTTGTTGTGTTCAAATTGAAACTACTTATTCTTAGTTTATCTAAATAATAACGTAGCTGTCTTGAATTATGTCCATCGAAATAATGTTGAAAATATACAGCAATATTAGCCGTATTGAGTTTGATAAAATAATTTCAAAAGTTACATAATGTATGTGAGAATCGATCAAATAAAGTATAATACATTCAGCGGCGGATAACCCTATCCAGCATACATCGACGGAAGACCCTTTGAATTATTTATAAGACAATTTCATGATTAAATTTTGCAACAATCTTTAAAAAGATGGTGCATTTGTTTCAGAGTGCACTAAAGAATGGAGCTAATAAGAAGAATCGAATTCTAAATCAAAATGGCCGTCGCCAGCGCGGTCCTATTACTTTTAGCATCCACTGTCCAAGCGTGGATGCCTGATGCCAATGCTCGGATACATGTGAAATATGGTAAGTGAAACAGAGATTTAGAACTATTAATCGTAAGTTTTTGGTTAAATATTTTTATAGGTCTACCTTTACGACAGCTGCATTCCAAAAAACCTGTAGTTACCAGTCCCATGTTAGTCAACTTTGTTTCTACTAAAATCCTTACAGAGAACCATTATTTATTTAATAGAAATAACAAGTATTAAAAAGTATGTCAACACAAAATAATATGCAATTAAAATATTAGGACAACTTAAACTGCCGCTTAATTTTTATTCAATCCATAAACGTTAATGAATGGTTTTCAATAACACCAGTAAGATAGATCATTGTTTTATTATTCGTCATCAATACTAATATCAATCTTTACATCAATATTACTGTGTAAATGAGCGATGGTTCATATTCCTAACTAAAATTTCCACATTTATGCGTTTCCAAAGAAGCAGGTGTAAAACAGCCAGCTAAAGTTATACAGATTGACACGTGAGAACTGCAAACCAATTGTTATGAAATCGAAAAAATTCATTGTTATATTTATCGTCAGACAATGGTACCATTGTTCAATGCATGAATAAGTGAGGTTTAAAGCCCACATATGATCCACATTCTCAATTATAATATAATAAATTAGATAAAAAAAAATTAAGTAGTAGTGTGTAGTGTGTACCTATAGGGTAAAAGCCGGATAGTTGCGCCAGTGGGATACTTGCCGCAGTTTCGAATACACTATGTTACGGACATTAGTGGCAATAACGCTTTACTATACCTAGTTGTAAGTACCCCTCCCGCAGACCTCAGTGCCACGTCAATCGTTTGTGTAGAATCACGCGTTTCATCTTTGCGAGCAAAATTGTTCCGCGGTGAAACTTCGATAGGCGTTGAAACTATATTGGTAAGTCATTTGTATTGAATATTTTTGTTACTAATTGTGATTTCAATATAGTTTATGTTTCTTTGCGTGCATTAGACTTTAAATTATACTGTTAATTACATTTTATTGCAAAATATTGTTGATTTATTTCGCAAATAAAAAGGGCAAGTATCCGTATCAAAAAGGATAGTCGCCTTAGAAACTTGTGCGGATAGTTGCTCTCGGGGCAACTATCCGCAACTACAAATTCTTTCACTAGCAAATATTAATATTATTGCGTTTTTATTGGTAATAAGGCATCTCCGTGCCGGTACAATATTCATTTCGCTAATTTTTTATTTAACTTCCAGGAAAATACCCTGTCCTTGATTTTGAAAATGAAAAAAGACTAGTGACTCATATACTAAAGCTCGGAGACGCAGGATTTCCTCCTGAAAGAAATACAATTCGTCAGCTAGCTTACCAGTTTGCCGAAAATTTGGGGTTAAAGCATAACGGCTGGGCCACAATGGTTAAAAAGCTTTCTGGAAAGAAATCCCGAAATAGTTTTGAGGCAAGCTGAGGGTTTATCAATTGAAAGAGCGAGGGGTCTCAACAAGAAGACGTTTCCAAATGTTTTGATCTACTTATTACCTACTGTCTTAACTGAGAATGAATTGCTGGTTAAACCAGATGGAATATTTAATATGGATGAAACTGTATTGCATGCGATGTGGAAAGATGAAATCCCTCACTTCTGATGATTAATGCCAAAGTTGTAACAAATAATAAAGACTGATTAAGTGACTTGATATAAATTTGTTTTTTTATTTAAAAAAAAATTGTGAGGCATCTATCCCCTCACGAGGCAAGTATCCTCTGAAGTATTATTTACGATAGGCAACTATCCGCTAGATTAGGCAACTATCCTTCATTTGAGAGGTCAAATAAAACAGGATTTACTCAAAACCTTTAATAATTATGTTTAATAAAATAGGCTAATATGATGGTTTAAAGACCTATCTTTTGATATACATGTTTCATTATTCTTATTAAGTACATAATTTTTCATAATATAGCTTTTTTGAAAAGTGGCGCAACTATCCGGCTTTTACCCTACATTTAAAGTTTCTACTGAGTAAATGCATACCTAATTAATACATTTATGTAAAGTTTAGGTATATTTTTATTAATAAACATACATAGCAAAATGCTCAATGAACAAGTTACAACAACCTAAGCGTTTTACTGATCGATATTTATGTTTGAATACAAACTTTAACGACTAGTTGACCGAAGGGTAATAAACTATGCGTGCTTAAATCAATGAGGCGTTATATTGGCAACCCTAAGCGGAATTCTGTAACAGAATCCAAATAACGTGGTTAAGCGGGTGTTGTAGGGCAACTGCACACACATGGTCTATTGACTCGCTTATTTACTGAGCAAATAATTCACCTTTACACCACGTTCTAGCAGCTTACCTAGAAGTTTTAATAAATTGCATTGTTGCAGGCGATGAAACTTCAGAACAGTTCGTGGGCAACACTACGGGACCAAACCACTTCCGTATTTTAGATAAAGATGATTTTTCAATTTTAGTTGGAGGAAGGTGAGTGATTGTTGTTTTGAGTTTTCTACTACATATATGTATATTGATATTATAGTATAAGTATATTTTTTATAATGAATGAACTTAAGACGCCTTATTATCTACCTCAAAATATTAAAAGATACTGAATAGATCTTAAGTTCTAAAACGATTTTTTGTAAATTATGAACCTACGGCCTACCTGCATAATTGAAAATTAAATATAATTTTGTAGAGCCTATTCCTGAGCTAGACACATGCTGTAAATGAGCTATAAATGCAACGCAATAAACTTCCGATGTTTTCATTGTGTATGCGAATAATTCGAATGCCAATGTCTCTATTCAGCAGACTAAATATTCTTGAGCAGCTGCGCGCAACCACTTTTATGCATCTGTATTGAAATGGTCTTCGTTGTTTTTACATAATTGCCTGTATCGGATGCCTTTATTGGTATTTCTATTCTTTTCCCATATGTGAGGAATGCAGTCAAATTACAGTCAGGCTATTTTCTATGTGCAAGCGCTCTCAATGATTAAAAGAGGGGACGATTCTTTTTTCAATATTTAAATTACATACTTCAATACATGAGTGCAGAACTTGCTATATGAGTTATAATATTAAGAAGTAATAATTCTTTTTTTTTTTCTACAGGAGTATGGTCTACAACCTCAGCTTATATGACCTCTCCGAAAATACTGAACAGGTAAGCATTTAAACAAGCACTAAATATATATATTTTTTTTGTTTTTAAATAGCTACTACCTAATATTTAATCAATATTTTTAAGACTCGATTTCATTTTAACAAAATGCAATGAAGTGTTATCTTATCACTTCCAGTTTGATAACACTACACGACTTATATTATATGTATCATATCTGTATGCATATAACCAATAATTTCGCACCGTTCGTGCCAAATGACAAGTAAAGCCAGCATTTAGCTTCTGGTTTATGTCTCTAATCTTGTGCAAACACAAGACTCTCTGTCACTGCGCTATATTAACCCATTATGTATGCTCTACATCCTACTGCTAACGGGAGGTTTCACAAGATAGTTTACTTTTATTGTTTAACTTCTGTACCAACTACCATATATCAATATGTATATATATACTAGCGGTCCGCCCCGGCTTCGCCCGTGGTACATATGAAAAATAGATGTTGGCCGATTCTCAGACTTACCCGATATGCACAGAAAATTTCATGAAAATCGGTCCACCCGTTTCGGACGAGTATGCAGACTAACATTGTGACACGAGAATTTTATATATATAAGATATACAAAACTTTTGTATAGGTTTTCTCACGATGTGCGTAGCCATGAGTAGGTAATACATAGGTATTGTAGTGTAGTTATTGGGCTATCTAATTATGAATAATATCGACTATAATTATTAGACATTATAATTTTAAAATAAATGAAAGTGCAGCTTATAATAATAATTCATCTATAAAGACATGACGTATTATAAATATACTTTAAATATATTCGCATATAAATATTATCGATTAATTATTCTATGAAACGGTCTCTAGACTCTACCAGAGACATCTCCATCATGCATGCGCAATGATTTGATGGAATTATCGTAGTCACGTTATGAACCCATGATTGATGAACACGCGATCGAATCGTTCTTACCTATTCGTCGCAATAATACGTATCGGAATTTGCACACATATTCAAACTATAATGTTATTTTACATTTGGAAGCGTAAGGTCGGTAAGCAATTTTGGCATTATGCCATTAACAACAATGGCAAAATTATATGGAAGCGTATCTACTACGATATACCAATGTAATTTTCATGCACTGATACGATATACATTTGGCACTTGGTACGTTAATTAATTTGAATAGAATTTCTCAGAGAACTGTTTTTCCATGAAATCTGTGCCTCCAGTGAATAAGGGAGTAAGACGAGTTATTCCCTTTGGTTTTTATTGCACCATTGGATTCAGCTCGTCAAAATACACAACATATCAAAAGGTCATATCTCTAGCTGCGTCCTAACCCATTTTTTCGAATGACCCAAACGGTATAAGTAGGGTGTGATTAACGGTATAAGTTACCTTATCCATCATTTTAGGCAATCGCAAAGGAACTATTCGTCTCGAGTCAAAAGTACCCACGAACACAAAGACGTATGTGTAGTTATACTTTTTGAATAAAGACTTAATTCATTTTGTTCCATCAGTCCTAACACAATTTTAGTATAAACGCATTTGTGTCATTTTTCTAACATGAGCATAAAGGAACAACTCTTTTAGTGTCATTGGTTCAAGTGACGACATGAGACAGTTTGGCATTAATGCCGTGTTGCTATTGGTCTATTAATTGAATACTGCACGGAAACAACACACACTATTCCTTATTATTTTTAAATCGTTTTTTCAATAAATCTGCAACAACAAATCTTTATATTTTTTAAAAAAGGTATTTATCAGTTAACTTGGGATACTAATATATTTCTATGGAAATTAACTACTTTTTGCAATAGATATTAAAAATACAGTTAACACATTAAGTGCATTTAATGATATTATACTCATTGTTTATATAAATACAGAACGATAATTGAATCATCTAAAAAAAACCAACAAAAATGTTAAACTTATATTTTCTTCTTATAATTGGGTAAGTTTTTAAAAAATAACTCGTTTTCAATCTTTTTTTTTAAATTATCTAACTACAACAATCAAGACAATAATACTATAGTCTATAATAGTCGCATAAAAAAAAGTATTTATAACCAGTCTTGACAATTATGAATATCGTTTTCTCCGCATATAGCGTTTTAGCCACTGTGCTTTGGTAATTTGCTTTTTTTTATAGGAAAAAAATCCGCAATATCGATACTTCTTTGGTCCTGCATTTTCGTAAACATTTTATGGATACTCTGGTACCACATATTTTGAAAAAAATTGGGCTTTTGTCACGTAGAGTCTCTTCAAAGTGCGTGCCACAAGTCGTATTTGCATCCAAGGCACCTTCAAATCTGTGCTTAATTTTTTCATAAAATCTTTGTGGCTCATTGTATTTTCTTTATTTATCTACATTATTTTAATATTATATTATGATATAGAAATTGTTAAAATTCTATATCATGCCGTAAAATATCGCCACTGACCACCTATAACTTTTCCTGTATTAACTGAACATACAGGAATATGGTTTTCGGGCTACTCTTATCTCTTTATAGTGCTTGTATCCTCAATGTATACCAACCACCATGACATTGTGGCGTTGCCACTTTTATTATCTGTGGCGTTCCGAAACGGAACGCACTTGATCGAATTTTAAATTGATTCGACGATTAATTTTCACTAGGACAATAGTTAATACGCAAAACGCAATACGCAGTTGATACGTATTTAATACCAATACTCAATGATTGTCTCCTGCTAACCTGTACAGACTAGACTCATTGTGGTGACTGGTGAAACATTGTATAGCATTAACAACACAGTACTGTATTATTGAAAGATCGATTAAAGGTTTATTTTACAATCTACGACTTTCATTATACATGGGTAACAAAACCCCATAACATATTCGGTTTTACTCCGGACAACATCTTCAGCCACCCAATCCCCTTGCTTGAAGTCCAAATCCAGCGGAGGACAATAATCGTCATTTACTAAAATTGAAGGTTTTTCGTCCTAGTATAAAAGTTGTCTGGATCCCATTTTGTACTCAATCTATAGATATCATGTGAAATAAATCACAAAATAAAAATTTGAAACAATCTTAAAAGTTACAAAAAGCCTAATACTACGTCAAAATGACGCACAACATCCTCTTTACAACCAAATTGCGGAATTTACCTGGATGAGCCAACTATGTACTGCTAGGTCTCGACGGCTAATAAGTTGGTTCTGGATTTGTCAGCGATTCGATGGTAAATATAGAAGAGTTCATACGTCAAATTTACGTAGATTGGACTTCTAGGGTTATATGCATAAATACCTAAATTTTGTTATGTTTTTGTTATCTAATAACGATAAAAAACCCGTTGATTTCATTCGTTTTTCAAGCTACGTGCATAGTTTTTCCACTAAAATGCCTCAATTGAGTCATAAAGTACACAAATTTCAAGCATAATAAGTCACATCATTTCTATAAAACCAAAACTGGCAATAATATAAGTCGTGTTGTGCGATTATGAACATAGTGCATAAGGGCATAAGTCGTTACATTGCAAAGAGTAAAAAAAAAAGTATGTGAATACATTGAGTTATTCCATGAAGTACTCGTTCATAAGGCCACAACTACAAAAAAACACGAAAAAAGTATATTTATGGGGTTGTTACAATATGTGTTCATATGTAAAAATATAGTCTAACATCATATCTTACACATACAAGCTTAAAATTTTGAATTAATAAAGATTTAGTATTGATATATAGTTTTTTGTCTCTCCTGAAAAGTGCTGTTTTTGAGTTATTCCCTTATTCACTGGAGGCACAGAAATAACACCTATGTTGCGAAACAGTATAACAATGTAACTACCTTGATAGAATAATATAAAGAACTATTTTTTATTACAGCGTTTGGAATGGCAATCGACTGACGCACATAGAGAACTTTGTCAATTAAAAGGCAAATCAGCAGATGAATGCCAAAACTATCTACGGGTAGCCGCGCGAGCACATGGTCGGCTATTAGTGTGTGGAACCAATGCTTTCAAGCCGATGTGTCGGCGGTATGCCCGGCATCCACCTAATCACCACCTAGAAGAATTTGATGGTACCGGGAGATGTCCATACAGCCCGCAACACAATTCCACTGCTATTTTTACAGGTATTTTTTAAGACTTATTTTGATACGTAGGTAGGTATACGGAGATTATCTACCAATTTTAATATCTTTAATTTTTCACTTTGTAGGGTTAATCTCACGTTACATGCGCAATGTATTAACTATTAACTGTATTTTTTATTTTTATTTTGGCATTTAAATTAAAAGTAGTTTGCAATAACAGCATATTAATGCCATTAGAGCCGTGCTTCTTCAGAGAGGCTGTACCGAGCACGATTCACGATATGAATCAACATTATTACCGGTACAGTTACATTGCACTTTCTGTAAACTTCACATTATAAGTAGTTAGGTAGGTAATACAACTATGTACTTACTTCTAAAACCGTAGGTAATATATAAACCCGTAATAATATCTTCGTATATTTGCAGCTATTCATTTTCTATTTTTTATTTCCCAGATGGACATCTCTACACGGCAACGGCAGCTGATTTTTCTGGAACTGATCCATTGATATATAGAGAACCAGTAAGGACAGAACATTCCGATTTACGCCTACTGAATGATCCTTCTTTCGTTAGCGCAGTGGCATCAACCAGCCATGTTTACTTCTTTTACCGCGAAACTGCTGTAGAATTCATGAACTGTGGAAAAGTAAGTTCATCTAACTAAATTTAAGTTAAAATTAAAGAATTTTTTATATGATTTACTATAATTATGTAGTTATCTATTAAATGTGTAGATAATTTATTTATTTTCTTTTTATCTTCACACAGGCTGTTTACTCGAGAGTAGCTAGAGTTTGTCTGAATGACAAGGGTGGACCACACACTTTTAGTGATCGATGGACAACATTTCTAAAAACGCGACTGAATTGTTCAATTCCTGGAGATTATCCCTTCTATTTCGATGAAATCCGTGAGTAGAATAATTTACATTGGAGATATTTATAGGATAAACTATAGATATCATTTTCATATTATAATTATTTGCTTTTTTTGCAGAGGCAACCACTGAAATAATTAACGGTATATATGGAAGTGGAGGTAGCAGGAATGATATAGTCTATGCAGTTTTTACTACCCCTCAAAACGCAATTGGTGGCTCAGCTGTTTGCGCATTTGCAATGAGAGATATTTTAGACGCATTCGAGGGACCATTTAAAGGGCAAGAAAGCATGAACTCAAATTGGTTGCAATTAGAAAAAGAAAAGGTGCCACATCCCCAACCAGGATCATGCGTAGAAGACAGTCGGACTTTATCTGACTCCGCCGTTAATTTTATAAAAACGCATCCACTTATGGACAAGGCAGTTCCATCTTTCTTAGCACGTCCAATCCTTATAAGAGTGAGCCTCCAATATAGATTCTCAGCTATCGCCATACATCCGCAAGTTCAATCAATGAATGGAAATAAATATGACGTTATGTATGTTGGTACCGATGACGGAAGAGTAATTAAAGCTGTGAATGTCGCTTCCAATGAAGGAGTGTTTGATGCAAGTGTAGACGAATACAGTAGAAATCCAGTGAGGACTGCTGTAATATCTGAAGTACAAGTTTTGCCACAAGGCGTGCCCATAAGACAAATGCACGTCGCACTTACAACAGAAAAACTTATCGTGTCATCTGGAGATATCATACGAGCCGTGGCCTTATCTCACTGCACAAATGTGCAATCATGCAGGTAAAAAAAGATCACATGTTTAACACAAAATGTTGATTTGATTATATTTCTATATATTTAACTAAACGCAATTATCTATTTTTAGGGAATGTGTAGCATTACAAGATCCTCATTGTGCATGGGACTCAAAGCAGCAGCAATGTTCTTGGGTGGGAAATAGACAGTTTCCGAATCCGGAAAGATTTTTACAAAACGTGGAGTATGGGAAGACCGATATATGTAATAAACTTCCTGCTCTTTTGCCAAACGATAGGCATAGCAATAGGAACCCAGCGACAAAAAAACCAACGCAATCTGAGCCGAATCTACGACAAAAGACTGATGATATTCAAAATGAAATTTTAATTGAAGTGGTCGAAACAAACGTCTTATCTGAAGAAAAACATATGAACGATAATAAGCACGAAACAGGTAAACTAATCAAATATTATTTAATACCAAATTAACATGATTTTCGTTCCATGTACCTCGTAACCTCTCTAAGAATGATAAGAGGGTGTGATAGAATGCGAACTGTTTATAACATTTATCATTTTTTCCAGATTTATTGACAGTGGAAGCTGCAGATGGCAACATTTATAGCGCACAAGCACTTTTAACAGCTGTAGTGGCTTCATGCTTAGTTACATTAATGGTGGGCTTTGTAATCGGATATCTGTTTTCTCGGCGATTTCGTCACCCATTTTTTACCGATACCTCGCCATTCAATGAACAACACAATCATTTAAACAGGTAACTTAATGTCAATAATAATTTAATAAGCTTTGAATCAATGTGTCTTCAAAATACGAACATAGCTACCTACGATTATTTTAAAATAACGATATTTTAACTATTTTCAGATTAAGTCCGTTGGAAACTCCGTTGAATGTGAATTCTGGGTATATGCCACCTAGATCCAAAAATGTGAATATGGTAGCGAACGTGTGCCCCCTCGCAAAACAAGATAATTTGCACATTGAACTTGGTAAGGAGCGTGCACTCGATCTTCGCAATTCTACGGAATCTCTCGACAAGGATCTAAAATGTGGCACTTTACAAAAAGTTAAAAAGACTTACATATGAAATATACCCAAAAAGACAGTGTATGGAACTATTTCAAAGTGATAGTATGAATTATGACTTTGTATCGCGTGTGCCAAGTCTTCCGAGCAAATCGGTGAGAACAGCAAGTGTAGTTTGCATTGATCGTTGTGAACGTGATAGTGACTCTTTCCTTTGTAAATAATAAAAATATATTTTATATTGTTGTACAGTTTATATAGTTTAAATATTGATATACTAGTTTTAAATGACAAGAAACTGTAGAGGTAAATAGTAAATACACGTGCATTTATAAACAAATCCATAAAATGTATGATACATCAACATGAATGGTAAATCTAAGTTTGTGAAGTGTGTATAAACTTTAAAAAAATTGGATTGAATTGTAATATTTTATAATACATATATAAATACACCCATAGTGAAAAAAATGTTATCTTTTCAGTATTAACTACCGTGTCCATTGTAAATCGGTAAAGCTATTATAATCTAATACATTCCACATTTACGTAGATATATAATTTCGCTACGCAGCTCTGTAAATATAAATATGTATATAATGCTAATATAAAGCGAAATAGTGGTCTTCATATACCTACATAGGAAATTAGTTCAAATATCAAAAATCTAAATAATACTTAGGTAATAATAATCATAAGTATCATATCTAGCAAAATTTATTTTTAATGTTTCGGCATAAAAAATAGAGCGAAACAAGCTATAAGCAAATGAAACATGTAATTAAAATAAAAAGAAACAATTGATTACATTAAAAAGTAAAAATTGTTGTTGTTATCTAGATTAAAATTGCTGTGCTAAGTGCATAGTGCCTTGTAGGTTGCCAATCTAGTGCCTAATGTAATTTAGGAAGCATAAAATGAATAGAATATGTTTAATCATCTGTTAATACATGTTTTAAAGTTTGCGAAGCTTTTATGATATCCCCGATAGTCCTTATATGTATGTATATGTTTTCTCCATTCATCCATAATGCATAGCACATAAATTGTTTATAGCTTAACATTATTTTGTCGATTTACCTACTAAGAGTATGGTTTCGATTTTGACTCATAAAAATAATTAACAATTTCAAGTATTTATAATTATATAAAAAGAACAAGTTAACAATATTTTGATACTAATGAAAAAAGGCTAATTGTACCACCTGAGAAAATCAGAGATCTATAAAAATTAATAAGTATTCCCACCGTGACTCAAAGGTTATTTAATTAACGGAATTTATTTCTGTTTTATGATATTATAAAGTTTTTTTTTTTATTATTTTAGATATAAAGTGTTAGTTTATTATTAGGACACCTTTTAAAATAATTTTGATTTTTTTGATCAATGTGTGGCATGGTATCATTGTAAAATCATACATGTTAATTACATACACGCATTTTATACATTTCAATTAAAATGACTGTGTACTCCGAGAATATGTATTATTTATATTCTTTGTATTAAATAAATGAATTAAAAAAATGTATATATCTTTTATTGCACATTTACAATGATCTAATGGCGCCTTTCGATTTATGTGATGTACATATAAAATTAACATAAAATAAAGGGCATTGAGAAATCTTCTTTAAAAATTATTACTAGATAATATAATAATATACTTGCAGTGGTAGTGACCTTATTTTTTGGACTTCTGCTATTTCACTTATCCCTTTGCTCTCAGGAGCCTCCAGCAATTGCTTATCTTGCTCTGACCTAGAGTTGCTTTCATTATTCATATTCAACATTGAGGAAAAAAATATGTGCCCTTTAAATATTTTCAGTCCCTTCATCTTTGTGATTGTATCACATCATACCTGAAGATATACTCAGTAAATTTTTCAATAGTACATTCCTTCACTTGATTGCTTTATCCACCATTTAAAAAAATATAATGCAGTTGAGTAAAATACCATTTTATATATTTTTAAGTGCTATCTATATAATTTATGTAATTACATAGAAACTGCCGTTTCTCTAGTGCAGTTTTGACTATACTTGGATCAATAGTGACCCCATCATCATTAAGCACAGCTTCTTCTTTCATGTAGGAGCTCCCTTCGTGAAGTAAAACAAAATTGTGTAAGATGCAAGCTGCACAAATCAATGTCTTAATGGATTCAGCTTTATTTATATCAATATGATTTAACTTTTTAAACCTCTCCTTAAGCAGTTCAAAAGCATGTCCAATGTAGGTGCATGTTTTCCAATGTATTTCATTAAATTTCATCTCTTCACTTGTCAACACTTCATCACTAGTAAAGGGGGTCATTAAGTTCTTCCGTAACTTATACTCAGAGTTTCCCAGTATATGATTATCAAAATCTATGAAATTTTTTAATTCATGAGCTAATTGGCTCTCCTTATAAACTCTGCTTTTATGTGTATTACCTATATCTCCTATGTGGATATCAAAAAACATTAATGTTTCGTCACAAACAGCTTGCAATAAAATAATTTCAGGCTTATTTTTCCGATTCATTTTAGACCCGACTTTTAACCGACAGGCATCTATGAAACCAACACAGTTGGGGAATCCATATCTACTGTTTACTTTAATTCTAGTGACATGTTGTTCTTCCAGAGATGGCCAATTTATAAAATGATATCTTTGTTCTGATAGTAGTGTGGCAATTTCATGAAAAATATAACTGACAGTGGATTTGTGTAAACTAAATAATTTAGCAACATCATTAAATGAAGAATCACTTGTTAGTAACCAAAGGAAAATATGGACTTTTTTATCCAATGAAATAATTGATGTCCCTGGTTTTATGTAATCTTTAAGGTGATTTATTAGAGCCTGAAAAAAATAAAAAGAAAATATAAATATAATAATTCTAAGATTTAATTGAAACCAAAAACATTCAATATTTAAAATTCCATTTAACCCATTGAGCACCGAACGGCCCGATCGGGCCACGACACAATAGATTTTCTATTGTGTCTGTGATTCCGGGGCCTGAGTTATTACAAAGTATTATTTTATTATAAAGTTTACCTGAACTGTGGACTTTTTCATCATAAATTTAGCAGCATAGTCTTCATCGGTATAATTAATAAGAATGTTTTCATAAAATTTATTATCCTCATACGTGTTTTGAGTATGCCTGAACAATTTATGGTAATTATGCCGTTTCACTTCATTGGCACTTTCTTTTTTAACGATATCATTAATACATGTTATATTATCATGGTTTTCCTTTATAACATTAGCAGCAGCAATGATAACTCTATTCATAGATGATACATTATCTTCCAAAAAAAGTTCCATAATAAACTCTTTATCAAAAACCATCATTACCCCAAGGCTACACTCCAACCTTAATTTGTCTTTATTTATTTTTATATTGAGAAATAACTTCGCTATAATAGCTTATTGATTTTTCTTAAAAAAAATACATTTTGTAGTTTGTAAACAGTAAATCTGTGATTTTGTAATCATATTATCATAGTCGTCCAAGTAGTCGTCCAAACTCCAAAGTGACGCTGTAACCTGTCACTGTCAATATAAAGTTCATTGATACTAGTCCTTTGGTTGAAATAAAATAGATTATGCTGTAATAGGTTACCTGATTACATAAACGAAATGTACCTGGTTTTACATCTGTATTCTGTGTAAAAGAGATTCTAGTAGACATTTTAAGCACTACTTGCAAGTAAACCGTTTATATATACCTACCGTTATAATATAATGAATATTCTCCAAATTCAAAGTGCCAGAGCCAGTGCTGCACCGGAAAGAAGTGATACTGACACAAATCACTGCATGATAAATAAAAGCATCAGACATTAGAAGCTTGACTTGTACTGTGCTGTAAATAATATTAGTGATTCTACACTATATAATAGCCTTTTAATGATCCATAGGTACACAAAACAGACCGTGCTTTACTTTTCTGGATAAATCACTTTATAACATTAAATTTATCCCTACTTATATAATAAATGCGAAAGTAACTCTGTCTGTCTGTCTGTTACGTTATCTCGCTTAAACCTCTCAACCTATTTTGATGAAATTTGGCACAGACAATCTTTAGACCCTGAAAAAGAACATAGGCTAACTTTTATTGCGAAAAAACACCACGCGGGCGAAACCGCGGGCGGAAGCTAGTGTGATATAATTTATCAAAAACAAAATCACTGTTGTGTAGTTTTATCAAGAACATTCCTGTAAACACACACTTATTTACAAGACCTTGTTAAGGTTGTAACATTGTATTACTATTTACAAGGTCTTGCAGATAAGTGTTTTTTACATAATATGTATATCCAAATTAGCGATATAAAATATTTAAATGATAAGGAATTTTAGGAAATAAAATTGTATACAAGCTTATTTACATATTTAATTAAAATATAAGTAGGTTACAAAGCAAATCTGAACCCACAGAAAATGCAATAAATTGTATAAAAATGAAAATATGCAAAAGCACCATTAATTTTTTTTTTAACATTGCAATATACATGTAATGCTAAGATTTTAAAATGTTTATCACAACACTGGTATAATACATAATAGCTCTACTTCTTATTTCAGTGTATTGTAAATACATATTTCTATTTGGTTAAATATGTAATTTAATTTCTAATTTATGCAATTTTATCACTAATCCTTTTTCCAAATCAGTGTATAATTATTTGAAGGCATCTCTACAGTGTCTATAAGTGATAAATTATTATCTTCTCCCAACTTGATAAGATCACTTATATCTCTCAATCCCCATGATGGATTTCTAGCCTTAAGAGATGCATTAAAATCAATGTTACTTTGTGGTGTTATGACACCATCTTTACTGTAAGGTCCATAAGTTATCATCAGAGCTTCAGATTTTAAATATGAGCCTGCATTTTGAAATAATCCAATTGTACATTCATATGGGCTGATATGAATCAAATTAGCACTGTACATATAATCAATTGTACTCTCTTCAAAACCATAGTTTGAAAACTTGTTCCGCACATCTAATAATATAGGTTGCAATATATTTTTTGTATGGCAGTGATTAGCATAATAGGAAATACTTCCAAATAAATTCATATCAATGTCACTTGGTTGGAATTTGACACCTGGAAAATTGGGAGCAAAGTGAGCTACATGCTGGCCAGACCCTGATGCTATTTCCAGAAACAATGGGCTTTCATCTTCAATTTGATCAACATCACATAGAATAAATCTTTTCAGAACTTGTAATATTGGTTCTTTATTTCGGGAAGCAGCTGGATATATAAGTTTTTCTCCATTATACCTGTGCAAACATAAATAACAAAGTTTAAAAAAGTTTATATTATGTACATAATGCAGTTTCATGCACTTACCCATCATTTTGTTGAATGCTTGATGCAAAATCTCTGCTTTTGGACATTGGTCTTGAAGCTGCCCAAAACAAGGGCCTTAAAAATTGTTTCAGTAAAATTTTTGTTGTGGTATATTAAGAATATTAATACTTATTAATGTATCTTATTGAGTTCGGCAAGTCTGTTGCTAAATACAGTTAAAATAATTGAGCTTTAGTATAACTTCTTGAGGTAAATATAATGTAAACACAACCGCTGTACTCTGGGTATTATAATAGTGAAAATAAATCTATATTTTAAGAAAAGTGATGGACTAAATATTTTATTCTTGTTCGTAAATATGTAGCCTAGAAATATTATAAAATAGAAAACTTCTACTTCTACTTCTAGCTCTAGCCGCTAGCCTTTTCAGGATTCAGGGCAACCGGTTGACATTTGACATTGACACTTGACAGTCGACAGATCAGAGGACAGAGACTCAAGTTTCAAGTGTCAGTAACTATTCGGAGGAGGATAGAAAGGCTTTTAGAAATCAAATCACAAAATTTATAACACTGTTTAACATATAAAAGACAAATTCTATAATGATAATTAATAAGTGGTGTAAGTATATTTATATTATGAATACTTTTTACTAAAACTTAGGTAGTTTCCAAAAGGCCTTGAACAATGGTCACAACTGAAAGTTAGATCCAGAGGCCACATCTTCTTAATCTGAGATTGTACCTTTTCCCTTAATAAGTTAATTATTGTGTTATATACAATAATTACTGTACCTAAGTATATGATATTAGACCCATATTATAACTATAGCAGCAATGCTTCAGCAATATTTCTATTCATTTATTCACTTGTAAGATAAAATCGGTCAAGTGTGAGTCAGACAAGCGGAGAAGTTAAATGTTCCTTATCCTTAATTATCATTTGTAATTATAACGGCAAAAGAAATTCAACTCTAAAAAGGAGATGTCCAAAAAATGACCCAGAATCGACAGGAATGAAATGTGTACCAATGGATTGATAATTAAATATATTATAATGTAGCAAAAGCGGTAATCCTGAAATCGTTATAGTATAGGAGCTAGAAGCAAAATAACATAAGTAAGAAATTCGTTTAAAAAATAAAAAAATAAGTCATGTTGTAGCTTAATATGACGTTATAATAATGTTATATCACTTGTGTTATACATGATAATTATCATCAACACATTTTAAAAGCAACAGCAACATAATAACATCATGTTCAATCACAACATAACTGACTAATGATTCCGTTTTTAGTAGTTTTTATTTTGGTTCAAGATACTACAATTGCTATAGTACTGTGTGTATTATTGGTGCCTAATTCTGTGGCTAAGGAATGGAAATAAAAAAAAATAATAGGTATAGTATAGGAGTTAAAAGACAATAGAACTGAATAAAAAATCGTTTGAAAATTATTATAATGTGGATGAGATTATCATTGTTATTATAATTTTAATTTTTAATTGATTAATTGCTTTTGCTTGTACATTCACGTGTAACACAATTTGTTGTAGATTCGAATGTAGTTGTTATTATAGATAGGTACATTATAATATCATTAAAACTTAACAAAATTAGACCTAACTATAAAATTAAATGAACAACAACGATATTCTAATACACAACATAACGAGTTTTTATTATTTTCAAACGATTTTTCACTTTGTTTTTTGGCTCTTAGCTCCTATACCATACAGTTTTTTTTTCAATCTTTAGCCATAGAATTACCAATAATACATAATATAGTACTATAACAATCGTAGTAAGTATCTATAAACTAAAAGAACAAAACTACAAAATCGAGAGTTTTTGTTATGTTGCTTGTAAAATATGATATTTATTATGTGTAACACAAGTGATAAAACATTATAACATTTATTATAACAAGGAAACTTATGTATATTATGTTTTTTAAGGAATTTCTTAGTTATTTTATTTTGCTCCTAGCTCCTATACTATAACGATTTCGGAGTTGCCCCCTTGGTAATATTATATTATACTTCAATGCCAATCCATTGGTACACGTTTCATTCCTGTCGATTCTGGGTTTTTGGTTCATACATTTTTGGACATGTCCTTTCAAATAACTATTACGGTTCGTGAGTTCGTCGCCTATCTGTATGTATGTCCGTCTGTGATAACGTTTTATTGGTGGCAGCGCTCGAGATGAGACGGGAGATCGGTCCGTCTCTCGCTCTCGTTATACGTGCGATCGCGCTCGTGAGGTTTTGGTGTGACACAAGTTTCTGAACATGTCACCCGACTAAAACGATTTTAAAGACGTTATCACGTCTCTCTCATAGTCACTCAATGGGTTCGAAGAACTTTTTATTTTAACAATAATAGGTAGTAAATAAATACAAAATTCGATTTTTTGTGTTAATATGTAATATTCTATACATATTTCTTTCTATTCTTAAATAATTTAATAAACAGGACAGCCGCATCAACATCAGTTAGTATTTTAGCTAATTGATTAATAAGGACAATTATTAATGTAAGAATTTGTACTATAACATATTGTGATATTGATGTTCCTATCTCCAGCCAGCTGCCAGTATTTGTAACATGGTATAACAATTGCAAACCCATAATATTTGAATATATGAGAACTATGACGTGGACATATCCCATTGGAGCCTGAAACAACAACAAAAGGCATAATCAGTTTATTAATTAACTAGCTTTCCGCCCGCGGCTTCGCCCGCGCAATCAAAGAAAAACCGGCATAGTTCCCGTTCCCGTGGGATTTCCGGGATAAAACCTTTCCTATTTCCCGGGGTAAAAAGTAGCCTATGTCCTTTCTCGGGTATCAAAATATCTCTATACCAAATTTCATGCAAATTGCTTCAGTAGTTAAGGCATGATTGAGTAACAGACAGACAGACAGAGTTACTTTCGCATTTATACTATGTATTAGCACAGTATTAGTATGGATTAGGAAGGACATTAATAAATATTAAATAGCGATCCACACTTTCTTTACTTCTTCTGCTATTAGTTGGAAATAATTTTGGTAGAAGAATTATCTTTATAGTTTTCGAGTTTATCCATTACAAACATACGAACAGACGAAAACTTTTATTGACGAAAATCTTATATATAAAATTCTCGTGTCACAATGTTAGTCTGCATACTCCTCCGAAACGGGTGGACCGATTCTCATGAAATTTAAGTAATAATTTATTTTTCGGGTAAGTCTGAGAATCGGCCAACATCTATTTTTCATATGTACCACGGGCGAAGCCGGGGCGGACCGCTAGTGTATCAATAAAAATCATTAAAATAGGATTCTCACCGCTTTATGCGGAAAATAAGTACGTAACTTAAGAATTGTATGGAAAAATAGTCTACTCAATTGTAGCCGGAGCGAGCAATGTAAAAATACATATAATAATAATGAGAACTTTTCAAAGATAAGTGAACTACAGCTGACCTTTGTTAAGTTTTGGATGGCTCGGAAACAACAGGCAACACTCAGTTGTGTTGACAGAGTTTTCATGATTATCAAAGCCATGATAAGAAATGGCTTATATGAGGTCGTAAAGCACAGGACCCATCGCACTTCATAAGAATTTAATGAGTCGATATTGCCAGTCCCAAAGTATGATAGTACGATGTATAAAATCTGTTTTACGATAAGGAACTACATAACAAACAGAACAAGTATATTTACAGCAATATAATTTGGTTAAAAATAGAAATGTGGGTGAATAGGCATGACGACAGTATCCATAAATGATCGTATTAGTGTTTTTAAGGGAAAATGTACAATAAATAAATTCAATATAGTGACTTAGAAATCTTAAAACCATTAAGATTAATGAGATTATCAATAAAATAAAACATTGAAATTCTGCAGTTAGCCATTTTGACTAAAACACGCGTGACGTCACGCTTAAGTAAACAAGTCGCGTCAGTAGTGTTTTGTTGTTATGAATATGTTGAGAATACGCATTTTTATTTATTTTCTATTGTTTCACGTATGCTTTATCGACTCAGAACAGAAATACAATTGCGAATTCACGAATACGTGCTTCGGGGATCTCCGCGCCAACTTTATACAATCATTTCTTATTATTTTCTCGCTTGAAATAATTACTAACACATTTTTGAGCATTATTTTTATGTGGATTCATACTGCAATACTGCACATCACTCATAAACTTTGAAATTCGTTTCTATAACACATATTAAATTAATACTTTTTTAATTTTCTTCGCAATGCGTACAAATAATTACGTATTTACCAAAGTTTGACGTCACGCCTACGCCATGACACCTGCGAGCTGTTTTGGCACAGTTAATAAATATTTTTTGAAAAATAGCTTTTATCTTCGTTAAATTTAAGTATATTACCGAAATATATGGTTTTTCTTGTATAGTAAACGTATACACACATTATGGAAGAGGATTTCAAAATCTTTCGTCATGCCTATTCTTTATATATTAGTTAACCGCTCATATGCTTGAGAAAAAAAAATGACCCCTTACTTAGCTACGCGCAACCACAGTTGCAAAAACACGATCGAGAATCTTGTTTCGCGCAACTGTGGTTGCAAAGCGACTTTCTTATTTCAATTGATTATAAACTCTATTTCATACTCTCAGAGTCTAATTTTTACGTATTTAAACCAAAGACAACTAATTGATTCGTCTATTTCTACCCAGTACTACCAACCTTTCAAACAGAATTTTGGGAATATCTTAGTTTGTATCTTACGTGTCTTACAAGGCAGTGTTAAAATATGCCATAATTGTTGTATTTTATTGATTTCTACTCGTGTTTACTTACTAGATTATTCTCTAACATGTGTTTTATTGTTATAAAGTAATATTTTAGTGACCGTTGTAATAAATATGTAATAAAGACGACTTTAAAAGTTAGTAGACTTTAGAGGATTTCATAACTTTTTAAGGTATACGGTAATCATATATTGTAAAAATAACACAGTTTTGTATAGTATTATTACAATAGCAATCGATTACAGTCAATATATTTGAAGTACTCCTCTCGCGGAAGTCATAAATTAAGTTTTAATAGCGGTGCGTCGAACGCGCGGCGCACGTTCCAGAGCACTAGCAAAGTAGGCTACCTTTATTTTTTTTGCAAGCTATTTAGCGTATTTTATTTTTGCAACTGTGGTTGCGCAAAGCATATGAGCGGTTAATCCGAAAATGTTACAAGGTTTCAGAATTCGATTGCTATCAACGAATATGACAAATGGTGTGTGCCTAATTTTTCTTTTTTTATTTTCATTCTGCACTTTACAGTAGATTAAAAGGATACAAAAAAGAAAGC
>CAJQZN010043200.1:0-44383 GCA_907164685.1 Colias eurytheme
TAGGTACTTATGTGGGTTCTTTATCGGTTTCGCAAGACGGGACAAGATCAATATTATGTTGATAGGATTATGTAACGATTACATTACGCTTATCATTTCACTCGTGTGGACTTGTTTTTCTGAGGTAAGTATTGAAAACGTGATCGCGACCTTGAAATTCATGTAAAACTTTAGAGTTCATAAACATTTAAAACTATTTGAAACTTACACGATTAAAGTCATAACATATTGTATCACCGTGAATAGATGAATTCCGAATTTATACGACGGTATCTTATTCATTATTATTTCAAAGGAATCAAACTGTTTGATAGTAACTGATCTAAAATTTAAGAAGCTGTGTAAGTTCGTAAAGTATCTATGTACTTACTACAATAATAACCTCTAGTATAACAAACGGTGATATTAATAGTTTACAGTTGAATGAAAAAATGTTGTTCGCATTTTATATCCTACCATCACAAAAATATTACATACTGCAGACTGCTAGAATATGATGTATAAGATTATAAAATCAGTCCGACCTAACCCAGAATTGTAAAGCACATAATACGCAACGCAAAACAACTTTAAAGTAGGTACACCTAATTACGAAAGCGCTAAGCGCTTGAACTCTAGAGTCTAGAGATATTCCTATTCATACATTTTATTGTTCTGTAAAAAGTATATTGTTTTGTATTATTTTCTTTGTATAATAACAAATATAAATATAACCGAAACTCTATTATTATCTGTAAATTTTGAGCTACATCATTGCAACTTGAATAAAAAATTAAAGTATAAAAGATCGTATTGAAAATCTATTTTACAAAGCCTAAAACTAGTTTAAAGCGGTTCACTACTGAACAATTTCTTTATAGACCGGGAGATACTGACACAAAATTTCGAGTCATTTGTAACAAGGATGGCGGTTCTACAGGGGTCTTAGTACGCAATGACAAAAAGAAAAATGATGGTGTGAACGCTGGTACCGGTGGCTTAGTCGCGTGGGCGTTTGTCGAACTCGTCGGAAAAATAGCGAAAGTCAAACGATTTGTAACACAAAAATTTTAGAATTTACCGATAGCCCATAAAAAAGTAGTAGGCGGTAGTGTCATGCCATACTTTTCCGGTGTGACTTACAGCCCGCCATACCGACGCGAATGTGTTGATTTAAATAAAACAATCATTCAACCATTTGTACCAGGCTAACTTTTGCACAGGTAACTATCGTCGTGCAGCCATTTACGAAAATCGCCATGCCATACTTTTCGGACGATTCCAAATGGTCGCCATACCGCCGAAAATCTGCAAAAAATTTTTATTTCGCCAAACTTTTTGTACCAGTATTGCATTTGGATTTTTGGAGAGTATTTGATAAAATGTGACCATTATTATATTTGCCATACTTCTAGTAGGGGGAAAAAGTGCTGTCATACTTGAAAACTTAATTTATTATTAATTTATATAAGTGAAGATTTCCAACACTTAGATCTTTGAAATTTTGTATTTATATTTGTTGATCCTCAAACTTACAGGAAAAATAAGTGCCATACTGTTACAAATCGTTTGACTTTCGCTATTTTCCGACGAGTTCGACTAACGCCCACGCGACTAAGCCGCCGGTACCAGCGTTCACGCCATCGTTTTTCTTTTTGTCATTGCGTACTAAGACCCCTGTAGAACCGCCATCCTGTTACAAATGACTCGAAATTTTGTGTCAGTATCTCCCGGTCTATTAGTGAGTATACCACAAAAAATATTCTTTTCATAGAAGGTTTTTATAAATGCAAGTTCTTCGAAAAGTTGCGTCCAATAAAACTCCACTGAAAGTTTCTTTTGTTACTTCTCACGTTTTAACTACAAAAAATTACAGTGCTGTTAACTGTAAAAAAAACTATAAACTTTTGGAACAATTAGAATAAAATTGACAAACAAAATAACCGTAATGTATTAAAATGGCAAGGAACGCGTATAAACGAACATGAAATGAAGGAAACACTTTCCATTTCTTTAAACTTTCAACTTTCACGTGGCTTCTAATTACATATCATGAATTCTCACAGCTCCAAACTTCTGAAGTGAACGCTTGACTTAACCGCCTGAAATATTATAATTTATTCCTAAAACACGTGCTCCCAGCAAGTGATAGTAATTTAAAGCATTGACTTAGCTCAAAAAAGTAGCGAAATACACGTGACTCCGATGTCTACTTACTATTAATGTCTTTGTTACCATTTCGTTTTCTTTTTGTCCTGTCAACTTAAGAATTATAATGTGATAGATTATATTTCATCACTCCTCATTGCTTTTATTTTCAATGGTAAGGTAAAGTCAAATTCAAATTGCTATTATTTCATTTTTATTTCATAAGGTGATATTTTCCAGAACGTTGTTTACGAATTTATGGCTAAATCGCGAAATTTTTAATAATTCAAGTTTTTTTTTTCAACTCTTTGGAACGGTATGTAAGTTTAACATACTGTTACGCACAGATCACAAAGTCAAAGGGAAAATTATTTTTAGAATGTGTTTTATTTGAACGCACTGCTGACGGCTGCGGTTAAGTAGTAAAACAAGGAAAACATTAACAAAAAAACATTAACTAAAAATAAGCAACCAACAATGCTCTACATGTTTAATTATTAAATATTTTTATGATGCTTCACAACGTCTCCACTAGTATTCTACCAAAGCTCATTGTGAATTAATGTTGCGGATATTTTTTAATGCTATTACGTGGCCGCTTCATTATTATTATTATCTACTCTATGATAAATAATAATTTAACCACAGTGTATTATTAAAGAGATGCGTTTTTTGCTAAATAAGTATATAAAAAATAAAGCCTACTTAATATTTCTGGTATCATATTACGCATATATGTGTTTACCTACCTGACATTAAAAAAACAATGTTTATGAAAAAGAGTATTTCTCTTCCATCAGTATTATAAGAATATATCTTTAATCAATAACCATCTACAGTTAACGCGAAACGTGTTGGAAATAAATATATTTTATTCATCATTTATTCATGCAAACTTTCACATTATCAAACTTGTGGAAAACAACAAGCAATCAACGTGAGGAGGCTAGAGTAAACAGTTCCATGCGAGTATAATCTAAGCTCCAATTATACGGTCACGTGTATCTGAAACTCGGAGGAAAGAAAGCGAGCCCTCGTCGGTGAAGTGGGAGAGAAAACGTGATCCGTCGCCCGCGCCGTCCCACCGGGTCACTCACTCCGGAATTTATAAGCGTTATACCTCACAATATCAAATTAATTCAAAAACTCATGCATTACAGAAAATACAATTTTCATAAATACTTCCATTTACCTTCAGATCTAGAACCTTTTTTATGGCTGTGTAAAGGGGTCGGCTACTAGAACAATCGCTTAGACTTGAAAGTAGAAAATGTGATGTATTATCGTACCTAGTATTTTATTTTTTCGTTTTTCCTTAAATCTTATTGTATGTACTTTTAAATCAAATTCCATAACAGTAGGTACAAATAATAAAAGTATGAAGATAAAGCAATAATATTGCCCAAATCTATGAAGAATTTTGCTGAAGTTGTTTTTTGTTTATTTTATTTAATTAGTAGGAATATGTACTTAAATTAAGCATGTTGAATTATTCTTTTATAATATTCGCACTATTATCTACATATCTTAGTTCTTACAACTAAGGAACTACGTTTGCAAACTTGCAATAGAAAATACCTACGTAATATGTAAACGATGTTATCGAGTTATATCTTACAAAATGCAAATCAAGAGAAAAATATCGCATAATCATTCTTGTTATTGTCTACAGTCTAGGCTTGATACAATATTTTACCATATAAATTAGTCTAACATATTGAACAACTGCGCATTGAGTTTTCGTAACACATGCGTTAAGGATAACAAAAATGTTTACTCAAAACGGGTACAATTTATAGACAAACCTTAACAAAACGACTATAGTAACGATTTTGTATAATTCAAAGGATTTTTATTGAATAATCCACCAGTCATGTATTATCCAAATATTACGCAACGTAATCCGCATAAATAATTTAAATATTTAGTAGATTGGGAGTTGGGACATTATTACATAGTCGCGATCAAATTATATAAAACGTTACGTATTTTTGGGATGACACTTTACATAATATTATAATTTTTCCGGAATTTTCCACGTGATTTGCAATTACATAAGTTTATATTGTTAAGAACAGATAATGTAAATTAAGAGAATGCAATATATGGTGTATCAGAAAGAGAGATAGTATATAGAAATATTTAAACAAAGGCTTAAATTATAAGTCTTTCTTACCTTAGTTTTGGAAGAATGTTTGTCCTTCTTGATGACTTTGATGCTATTCTGAAACTAAAATAATTTAAAATTTAATCACTTTGACTTAACTAACTCGACTTTGTAATTAATTGTATAATTAAATCAACTACATTAATCATTAATTTAAATGAATCAACATATCATTGACAAAAATCAGGATGCAAATTTTAGTTGAGCTAAATATCAATCAAGTATTAGTATTAGTATTAGTATTTAGTTATCAATCTCATGGATGATGTAACAATTAAATAATATCTACGTATTCCAAGCCACATCCGAGTGATATTTAATGCATCATACACATAATCCAATCGATTACAATATGTCACCGACAAAATGTTTTCTTTTATTCAGTTTTCGTGAACGTGTCCTTGCGAGAGCCCGTTGATCTCATCTTTTTAGAGAAAAAACGTTGGGTTGACGGAACATTATCGTTCTCTAAAATATTATGGTTCCTGCGGTAAATGGTATGGGGTATTCTTGTTTCCTTAAATTTTACGTACTGCTTTATGTTATTTTATAATAGATAACTGATAATATGTATTATTAGTTTTACGTATTAATCCATCAGTCCTCGGAATCACAGACACAATAGAAAATCTATTGTGTCGCGCCCCGATCGGGCCTTACGGTGGTCAATGGGTTAATGATAGAAAAATTACGTAAGTAGTTGAATGTGATTCCATTTAGCTTTTCATTAAGTTTTCCGCAGCCACTATTTAGACACTAATGCATACTTAAGTACCAACTAACTACTAAGCGCTTTGGTATAATTTTATGTAGCGGTGCAATACCAATATCGCAGATTTAAGCTGTTGATTGACATAATAATAATTATTTACTAATTTATATTATGTTGGACCCGGAATATTTTGATAATAAAATATCCATACGATTTTTATACTCATATTTTCCTCTGAAATCGAAGTAACAACTTTAATCTACCCTAAATTGGCCATTAATGCATTATTATACTATGTTATTACTTTTAAGTATTTTGTGATTATACATACAGCGCAATGAAAACAGCTGAACAGAGATGTTGTTGGGGAGCTGGCGTTGGAGGCAGAGGACACATCTGATGGACCGCCATTTACTGGTTTGCAAGTTACCTGAAAACAAATGACGATAACATAATTGCTTTTTAAAATGTAATATACAGTGGTGGACGTTTAATTAGAAACACGTAATACGATGAAGGAGTCATCAAATTCATTTAACATTTATGTATTAACGTATTAGAGATTAAGTATGATTTCATATGTAATAGAACACCTGTTTATCTAGTTTTATAAGAAATTGCTTTATTTTAATCAAACGTTAGCTTAAATTAATAAAATTCAACAACTTTAAGTGAAGTCTGATTGTCGAGTATTTTCAGTCTGGACAACAAATTAGAAACAGCATGGTTCGAGTGTTCCAAAGTCAAAACCTGTTGAAATGCTGACAATATTTTTTTCTTTTACAAATATTTGCACCGTTTTTTAAACATTCCATCTAAAATTTTTTGAAAATTAATTTGCTTTGCAGTTTAAATGGGTAAAAGTAAGATTTGTGACCCATCAACAAGAAAAATAATTTTAAGTTTACATTTTGACAAAAACTGGAGTTACAGGAAAATTGCAAATCATTTAGAGTGTTCGATAAAAAGATATTCAATGCTACAGTTTATTTAAAAGAGCATGGTACTTCCGATCAAGTGCCTAGAAAAGCTCGACCATGAAAAACCACTGCACGCGAGGATAGGCAAATGATTCTTTTGGCAAAGATGGATCCATTTAAAAGTTCAAATTCTATTATAAAATTAGTTTTTTCCGAAGATGAACCTCGCAATGTGTCGATCAGATCGGTTCGCAGGCAATAAGTCGAGGCAAAATTTTTTGGGAGAGACGCCAGGAAAGTACAACTTCTTACTAGGCAGTTCAGGGAACAAAGACTTTCATTCCGCCAGTGAAAAAGTTTGATTTTGTGATGAAACTAAAATTAATTTAATCAATTATGATGGCTAAGGATACGCACGTCGTTCAATTAACCAGGCCTTAGATAATAAATAAATAGTTCAGCATGGCGGAGGAAACATTATAGTATGGGCACGTATGGGGTTGTTTTTAGACTGTTATAATCTTTATAGACAACAACGGCTTTACAATTTCGTGGCTTAGATTGTATGAGATTTTAACACGTTTGCAAAAAAATATTTTCTAATAGAATTGGAACCTTTAAATGGATCCATCTTTGCGAAAAGAATTATTTGCCTTTGCTTGCGAGCAGTGGTTTTTCATGGTCGAGCTTTTTTAGGCACTTAATCAGAAGTACCATGCTCTTTTAAATAAACTGTAGCATTGAATATCTTTTTATCGAACACTCTAAATGATTTGCAATTTTCCTGTAACTGCAGTTTTTGTCAAAATGTAAACTTAAAATTATTTTTCTTTTTGATGGGTCACAAATCTTACTTTTACCCATTTATACTGCAAAGCAAATTAATTTTCAGAAACTTTTAGATGGAATGTTTAAAAACGGTGCAATTATTTGTAGAAGAAAAAAATATTGTCAGCATTTCAACAGGTTTTGACATTGGAACACTCGAACCATGCTGTTTCTAATTTGTTGTCCAGACTGAAAATACTCGGAAATCAGCTTTCACTTAAAGCTGTTGAATTTTATTAATTTTGCGTAGCGTTTGATTAAAATTAAGCAATTTTTTATAAAACTAGATAAACGGGTGTTCTATTACATATGAAATAATGCTTAATCTCTAATACGTTAATACACAAAAGTAAAAAAAATTGATGACTACTTCATCCTGTTACGTGTTTCTAATTAAACGTCCACCACTGTATATGGGTATGCTTATAAGCTTGAATATTGCTTGAACTTTATATTAGTTTTTAGCGGTCAGTTTCTACTCCTTTTTCTTATAAAAAAAATCAAATGCATTTTAAAATGTTATTAATGTATGTAACTACATATATGATTTAATAGTTTAAATATTGCTTGAACTTTATATAAGCTTTTCTAGCGGTCAGATTGCTTTCCCTTTCCGCGGATTAATTAAGAAGTAATTAGTTACAGATGTTTTGAAAAAGGAAACAATTATTTTTGAAATCAGCCTCGTATCTTATTTATCGTCACTTTTTTTTTCAATATAATTATAACAATTGTATTACCATCGGCTATTGGTCAAGCTTTCTTTGTAGGTACATAATGGTAGCTGAGGCGTAATTAGTTACGGTTTATTGTTAATATGTAAATAAGAAATTACTATACTTAATTTAAATAAATTATTACTTAATTGATAAAATATATAAGCTTTATGAGCTTTTAACTCATTTTACTGACGTCATAATATCATTGCTTATATTGCTGAACCATCTCTTTAAATAATTCTTAAATTTCTCAGCCATGTTATTTATACATATATACGAGCTAGTTTAAAATAAATAGAAAGCGAGCTAAAAAAAATTAATCTATATTTTATTGGGAAGAAATTGTTAATGATAATAAATAAAGACCCGATTTTAGATTGCTACTTGAATGTTTAAAAATTCAACATTATCATGTAAATTGGTTTTCATTAACTGACATGACCTGTTTTTAAATGAAAAAGGCTAATTTATAAAGATATTTAAATAAAAACAAAGTTTGACGCACTACTGTATATTTATATATGTTTTATTTTAATGTGATATATCACATTAAAATGGACAGGTGATATTTGCTGAGGCAATGTACGTCATAACTTCAGTTTAGTAAAATATCTTAGATGAAAAGAGGGCTTGCCTTATGATATCAGGTCTATAGTCTATACTGTATGTGAATTTATTTATTTAAATACTATTATCACAGTATTACAATATTTAGGAAATATTGTAATACTGTGCTTACTTATGACTAACAAATATGGCGCCTGATCTGAGCTTTGCTTGCTTGGTAATTTCTCCTACTCAAGTTTCGCTGTTTATCAACATAGCAAACACGTCCTTGTACCTAGTGAGTATTATTACTGTGAATTCAAGATACTTTGGAGCGTTCAATATTTTCCTTATAGTCTATAATTACAACGAATTAATTATAAACGAATACTGATCTTTTCTTGATTATCTACATCGTAACTATGGTCTATTCTTTCATTATGAAGCTCTTCTACTTAGCTCCTCGTTCAATGTGTTGACACGCCGCTTTCTTTCAGAGCAGTCTATTGCACACGAGTTGAATGCACCAGTAAGCAGCGTCGCGACCTTGCCGGTGCGCGTACGCATACCGCGACCCGCGCTGCGATAAGGTTTCTCTGCAAAACTTAGTACTTACATTAGCACTCGTCGTCACGTCGTTGGTGTAAACGGCCGAGTAACTTTCCGGCGGAAAGTTGAATAGAGGCGAGGACATATCCGTTCTAATTCACAACACAAACACTAGTGGAGGACCGCGCGAAGGGACGGCGACGCGTTCCCGCGATTGCTCAGAGCGCACCGAGCCATCAGCCGCGGCCGTTCTGCAGATTCATTGTTCCTTATTGATCAGCGTTGCCAAGTTGGAGTGAGCGCGGTGCCACAGTGCCGCGGTATGACCACGCGCGGGCGCCGCGGGGAGCGAGACACTGACGCCTCGTCTGGACACGCACATATGCGGATTATCGTTTTATGGCTATAATGAGTAATGCAAACTTCCCTGTCGTTAAATTTGTATTGAACGTCGTCGTGTGCGCCGAACTGGCTGTGCGCTATCAATATTTAACCTTATCAAATAGACGCAGGACGATAACGCGACGTGTCGATATTGCCGGTTTGGCCGTCACACACTGTGGTTGTGTCAAAATATATGTTTACACGTATTGTAAATTTATCTGTAGGTACCTACAATTTTATATTAATCAAACGTCAATAATCACTTTACATAAAAGGTAGATCGATAGCTGTTATTCATCATTGTATATGCCAGCGAGTTTGAAACGTGCGTAAATTTTTAATTTAAATATTTTTATTTTAGAATTAAAAGTAATTCAGGGTCAAAACAATTTGATACTATGAAATTATAGTGTCAATAGTAAAATTTGAGTAAGTTAGTATTAAATTAAATTTTTATGAAGTGAGCGATACACTGGAAATATTTTATTTATTTAAATACTTAATTGTAGATATGTACCACAAATACGCCATGAAATACAGTCATAAAAATAAAATTGTACACAAGGCGGTCATATCGCTTACGACGATTCTGCCGGACAGCCTTTACAAAATACAATCTTTGATGAAAATATACTCCTTAAAAATTATTATAAGCAAATACCTTGCCTTTATAGTTTATACCTAGTACTAAAGGCATTTAACTTCTCTTTATTGTGAAACTTACTATATAAAGTATAAATATTAAACATATAATGATATAGTACAGAGATACAACTTTCGATATACAGTGTGTCCCACCGTCATGTGCGTCGGTGTACTAAGCCTGAAGGGATTTCAAGTATTGCTACGGGAAATGAGTTACATTTTGGAATTGTTCACTACTCTACTAGAAAATGTATACAATTACTAGATTTCCGCCCGCGGCTTCGCCCGCGTATTCAAAGGAAAACCCGCATAGTTCCCGTTCCCGTGGGATTGCCGGGATAAAACCTATCCTATGTGTTAATCCAAGTTACCCTCTATGTGTGCTAAATTTTATTGTAATCGGTTCAGTAGTTTTTACGTGAAAGAGTAACAAACATCCATACATCCATACTTACAAACTTTCGCCTTTATAATAGTATTAAGATAAAGCTCTCTAGACTCTAAGAAATTTATAAAATATTGGAAATGTCTAATAGAAATTTATTTTACACATTTCGGAACGATTTTAGGAATTATATACATTTTCTTGGAATCGTACAAATTAAGATAGCGGATTTAATATATTTCCTGTACGCAATCCTGTAAGTTGTAACACATAGGTACACTGATTACGTAAAAATACTTCGAAATCGACATAAAAAACATCCTTAATTTTTTGTTTTCGCCCCGGCATAAACTGCTTCGCATTGTGTCTATGAAAACGTTATTTTAAAATATGTAAACTCACACGCGGGTGGCACAGGTTGCGAGTTAGGGGTGTGCAACATAGAAAGAAGCGTCTGGAATTTTATGGGTATTTTTGGCTGCTGATTCTCAGCGTATACAACACTAATTTACTTTGAGCTTAGTACACCGACGGTGGGTCACCCTATAAATAGACCATTTGGCAAAACACGAAAATGCTTTCTATTAAAATTGTTAATTCTGCTTACTCTATGTCCTCCGGAGGTGAAGGATGCTCGATTCTAGATTAACAAGGCTAATTTAGATTACCTAAAGCTATTTATATCGATTTTATTGGTAAGGTTTTATATTGGAAATCTCCTTTCTTACCTAAGCTTCATTTTTTATCTATCTACCCGTATGTCACAGAGTTGTTAACTGTTCATAAAATAATAAAAATGTATAACATATCGAAAAATGATCTGAGGCAAGTGTTTCTTCCAGACGATAATAGAGCAACTTCTTTGAAAATATTTTTATTATTTCGATAGTTCTTGCACAGCCTTAAAATTATAGTAGAACAAGCACTGTGTATTATAGCTGATGCTGTACATATGATAAGGTATACCTTATAATTTACGTATGTATTTTAAAAATAACGAAATATATATGTCGGAGTATTGATTTATTCAGTTGAAATTAATCGCGAGGAATCTTCGAAATTCGAAATATATTCACTTAAAAAGCCCTCGTTGTTGATAAGTAATCCTTACTATAATACGTCTTATTAATAAAACAAATGCGATAATATGAAATAAAATAACTTTTATACAACGTATTATTTAATTAGGCAAGATCACATAGCTTGGAGTACTGTGTGCGTGTACGTCAACAGTTTTACCGCTCGCTGCGCGGTCGCATCGTTGTATCTCTGTAGTCGTTGGATTGTGGAATACACCGCGTTGTAATGCCAGCAATTCCGATATGTCAAATTGTAAAATAAAAAATTGGTTGTTTCTAAGTAGGTTTACGATCGAGATGTTTACGTGATAACGTCTTATTGGTGGCAGCGCTCGAGATGAGACGGGAGATCGGTCCGTCTCTCTCTCGCTATACCTGCGATCGCGCTCGTGAGGTTTTGGTGTGACACAAGTTTCTGAACATGTCACCCGACTAAAACGATTTTAAAAACGTTATCACGTTAAAAATAAAATCACTTTTATATAAATCATTATTAATTTTATTTTAATCTAATCACGTAGCTTGGAGTACTGTGTGCGTGTATGTTAGCAGTTCTAACGCTCGCTGCGCGGCCGCGTCGTTGGATCTCTGTAGTCGTTGGATTGTGGAGTGCACCGCTGTTGTGATACCCGCACTTCGGAGGACTAGTTTTGCCTGGAAATGGTCATAATTAAATTACATTTATTCGTTGAAAAAAAAATTATGCTTTATTTTTTGGCAATTTCTTCTGGTACTTTTAAAGTAATTTAATTTTGATTCGGATGAGCATATAATATTACTACCAAATAGAAACCTATCTTCATTTAAGTGAATGATTATCGGTGTTTCCGCTTGGGTAGCTTTACAAACATCTACTTTAGTATTAAATGAATAGTTTAGACTCGGATATACTCACCCACAGATCACAGAAACTAAAGGGAGATATGGTTAGGGGGCGGGGCCGGTGTCGCAGCAATATGCCCAAAAAAAGAACAAGCTGTAGTGGTGCTGTATACGTACGTCACTTACAATCTAGTGTGCGAACGAATAGTCGCTCTCATATTTTTGTGTGATGACACGCACACAACGCGAAGTATTGTTTTGATTTTGTTTACTGCAGTTGTGTGCGTAAATTTGTAATGAGACACCAGGTTTCGTACTCAGCGCAAGCGATTGGCATCTCTCTAGATCTCTATATACTTACCCTATGGTTATTAGCAGCCAGAGCCCACACAGCGCGGCTCGCGGACACCAGCGAGCTCGTGTCGCCCGTCAGAAGCGAACCCGATAATAGTTCCAGGAGTTCCGCTGAATAAGTATAGAAACCATTTTAGTGATTTGCTTTTATTGATAAGCCGTTATTGTATCCCAGACCACTTATAATCTATGTGAATTAAACGAAATAGCAAGAAAATTATAACTCCATAAAATCAAAATAAAATTAAATCCTTTCGTCCATATTAAGGAATAACTAGTAGAGCATTTTACTACCAATTCCAGGATCGGTACTACAAATAAAAACCTCATTTTGTACTCATTAAATATAAAAAAGAAACTAGAATAAACTATTTTATTTAATGTTAATTTCTGCAAATGTTGCTTTTAAATAAATTATGTATCATATCAACCGATAGCTCGTGAGCATAGAACACAGAATACCGATCTTGTCCGTGACGAAAATCGACAGAATATATACATATATCGACAGTGAACAATGCTCTATAAAAAAAATGTGTGCGTGTATTAATGTACACACGTAAGAAGTGAAACTTCTTTATGACCTTATTTTTCAAAAAATAATTTACTCTACGCAACTTTACAGAAATACGTCAATCATGCGTGGTAGGGATAAAAACAAGATGGCGATAAATTTATTAATTGATAATTGATAAAAACAAGATAAATTTTTTCCGACCCCGATAAAGAAGTTTCACTTCAACAAGAGGATAGGCTTAGAAACATAAATGTCCAATCACTCACGCGACTGCAAAAACGCCAGTCTATGATGGTGTGCGGCGTGCGCGAGTGACGTCAGGAGACACGCTGGCGGCGCTCGCCCGCTCACCGCTAACACCGCGCCCGCACCGTCCGCGTGCATACTGAGCGTTTCACACAGCTGCACCCACGTGCGAGTGGTGGGGGAACTGGTGGTGCGCGCTCGGGACTTCGTTATGTGGGATAGTACGTCGCTCTGGAAATGGGGAGATAAATACATATATTGTAAAATTATCTATATTTTATAATTATATTATTTTATATTATTTATATTTCTCGGTTCCATAATACTCGGGTACCACCAGAAGGACGGTACCCGGACCTTTGGAAGGCTTACGTGGGGACACGGATCCAGCCAAATCCAAGATCCAAGCCCTTTCGAGACTTTTACTGTGTTGTGGGACACCAGCCGCAGCCTGCCTATGCCTGCACTATAGAGATACAGTCCTAGGCAGTCCGCGGCCGATGTAGGACTATTGTGAGAAATGGAAGCAAAATAAATCGGGCTATGGAATGGGATGCTACATGGACTGACATTGGGGACTATGGAAACTATGGCACCTGCCTTTCTACTTAAGGGAAGTAAAAATTTGTTGGCAGGTGGTGACTCGCCCTCTCACTGTATGGGCCCCCGAAATAAGTCGCTGCAATAGTGCAACAAGGGGGCAACATATTGTGAGCAGCTAAGGGTGGAGAGGCGTCCCTGGACTTTAAACTACGATCACGCGCTCCCTGAGGGTCCAGCATCACGTGCCCACTCGCCACTTACGATTCGCATCCACCCTTCGAGCTAAAAGCTCTCGCGACTCCACTCTGGCCGGCCGGTTAAGGCAAGCCAGAGGCGGGGGTCCTGTCCTCGTCAGGCTTCACTCCGACCGGCCGGTGAAGGCAAGCCGGAGATGAAGACAGGGGCCTCCCCGACACCCCGCCACAAGGTGTCCTGCGGGTTGACTGACTGCACGGGTGAAATATCTATTGTCACGTAGACCATAGATATTCCAACCGTGGGCGATGGGGTCGTCACATCCCTACGCCGTTTTATTTATATTATTATTGACTGACCGGTTGGCTTGATTGGTAGTGGCCCTACCTTCCAAGCCAGAGGTCGTGGGTTCGATTCCCACCCGGGGCAAATATTTGTGTGATGAACATAGATGTTTGCTCTGTGTCTGGGTGTTAATTATCTATATAAGTATTTATTTAAAAATTATATAATATGTATGTTTATCAGCCATCTGGTTTCCAAAACACAAGCGAAAGCTTAGTATGGGATCAGATTGTGCCGTGTGTGAAAATTGTCCTGAAATATTTATTTATTTATTTATCTTTGGTAGTTATATATACAAACTACGATGTTTTTAAATGTATGCGTTCTTACGGATAAATTAATATGATTTTAAAAATGCAACGTCACGAAGAAAATGGGCCAACAAATCTTAGTAAAATACGCATATAAATTATAATGAAACCTTGATATTATAATCGCATTCAACGCGTGGACATATACACGCAGCGTGTATGCACTCGCAGCAGCAAACGCAGTAGAACGTCGGCACATGCGCGTCACTTTTTACTAGTAGAATACAATCTTCCACGTTCCAAGTTCCACTACACCCTCTGTCATGATTTTATGTTTTTTATCTTGTGTTTGGTTGCCTGGAAGAGATGGCTACTAAAGCCATAAGGCCGCCATTTGTGCATGTCTCTCTTCTGTATATGTATGTCTTTTTCCTGTTTGTAATGGTGTACAATAGTCAATAGTCATTTGATACCAGTATTTTTCCGGACCTTTGGCAGGAAGCTATAGTCAGACCGTTAAAAAAAGTGCCTAACCCACAGGGAATCAAAGATCTTCGCCCCATTAGTATCTTACCTTGTTTTTCCAAGGTAATCGAAAAAATTGTTCACTCACAACTATCTGGTTTCCTCGAATCTAAAAACATTCTTCCACATCGACAATCAGGCTTTAGAAAAGGTAGGAGTACTACAACCGCTCTACTAGATGTAGTGGACAATATATTGGAAGCTCAGGATGATGGTAAGTGCAGCATTTTGGTATTGTTGGACTATTCCAGAGCATTTGACACCATAAATATTGAACTCCTTTTAGCCAAATTAATTTACTACGGTTTAAATGACCCAGTTGTCCGTTGGTTCAGGAGTTATCTTAGTAAGCGATGTCAAAGTGTGGCTGTAGAAGACGATAATGGCAAGACTTACTATTCGCAACCTGTAGGTCTTAAGAGAGGAATTCCTCAAGGTACGATATTGGGCCCTTTACTTTTTATCCTTTACACCGCTGATATAATTAGCAATATACATCATTGTAAATACCACCTTTACGCAGATGATATTCAGCTGTATATCTCATTTACGCCTCAGGAAAAGCTTGCAGCCATCGAAAAACTAAATTCCGATCTCACGCGCATAGCTACATGGTCTGAAGAAAATGCCTTAGTTTTAAATCCTTCTAAAACTAAATTCATGGTTCTGGGGTCTCAAAATCGCATTAAAACTATTGAGCAATCGATTCCTCCAATATATGTAAATGGAGAGGCAATAGAGCGGGTGAAAGAGGCTCGCAATCTCGGCATCGTCTTCGACGAGTCACTGCGGTTTGAAAAGCACATTAACCAAACAATTTCCAATTGTTACTACAGGCTAAAAGTTATCTACCGTATCAGAAGCCATCTGTCGACTAAACTCAGAATTAGACTATGTGATGCCTTAGTGTTGTCCAAATTTAACTATGGGGACGCGTTGTATGGAGATCGAATACTCGCGCGCTCAAAGAAAGCTATACAACGAGTACAAAATGCGTGCGCCCGCTTTTGCTGGGATGTGCCCCCCCGATCCCATATAACGCCATACCTAAACAACGCCAGGATTTTAAACATGCAAAATCGTCGAAGGCTGCATTTTGCCGTTCTGTTGTTTGCAGTCATACGGTCTAATGCACCTTCATACCTTTTCGAAAAATTATCCTGGTTGGGAAATTCGGACACGGTATACAGAACGAGGGCGTCTTTATTTGGTTTAGCTATGCCTCGACACCACACCATGGCATTCAGAGGTGCCTTTAAATATCGAGCAACTAAATGTTGGAACAATTTGCCTCCACCATTACGAAATAAAAGCAGTTTGCCGAGCTTTCGTAATGGATTCAAAAAACTTATAATACAGCAACAAATCAGCCAACCTTAGTTGCTCTTTAATAAATTAAAAAAAATATCTTAGTTTATTTATTTTATTTTATGTTATTTTATTATTTTTATCAGTTTATTTGCTTTTTATCGTATTGTATAACAGTAATAGAACGGGATATACAAGTAAATAGTATATGAGTGGCTTATGTATGTATTATGTAGATATATATATAGTACGCACATATAATATGTATATAGCACATTGCATAGTATTTGTCGGCGCAACGACGATAAACGACTACCCTCAAACTACTAAATAATTATAACTAGCTAAAGTTTACTTTGATCTTTTTAAATAAGTGGTTGATTCATTAATCAACCACTAATGAAATAATTAATTTAACGAAATAATTAATGTTTGTTAAAACTGATGAAAATTCATTGTAAAAATTCGAGTGGCAACACTCAAACTAATTCTTGTGAGTCATTGTTTGCTTTAAATGCAAGCGCCCGACGGCACAGAGCACATTCACTCGCCGGCCGTCGGAGCGTTCGGAGCTCCCACTATAATTTCCACGTAGATTAAAAAGGCAGTAAAATACCCACGGGCGTTCTACTTCGAGTGTGAGCGTCTGCTCTGATGATGGTGACGTCAGAATTGCTGACGTCACTCTTTTTAAAAATGGCCTTTGGGCCCTTCCTCCGTCATCAGAAGTTGGATAGAATTCAAGCTCTCTATTTTTAAATGTTAACGTTTACGTAGTTTTGTAACGGCATACTGGCGTTTGTGTTTTTTCGTGCGTTGTGTAAAGTAAAAGTTTGTTACGTGGATAATTGTAACGGGAGTGTAGTTCATCGAAGGAATTGTGTGTGTTATCTGAGCTGCGCCTCTCTTTGTGATAAGCATAAATCTACGAGAACCTCCGAGAAATCTACGAGAACCTTCGAGAATCTGCCTATATCACAAATGAGTAGGTGTTGATCACATGATACGCGAACGGACTGTGTCTGTCATGTGGAGTGTTCAGTATTCTGAAAGGTCAGTGTGGCCGAGGCAGTGTGTTTTTGGAATCCCGAGATGAACTACCGTAGTGTTGTAATACGAGAAAAGGCGTACGAGGACGTACGATTGTCAGTATGGCCGTGTTAGACTTAAAATCTACGAGAACCTCCGAGAAATCTACGAGAACCTTCGAGACTCTCCGAGAACCGACACAAAATACGCCGAGAATCGTTCTCTTCTTCTTTGTCGATTCACTCTTGGCAGAGTGGTCGTGGTCACGTTGAGACATCCACATTGGTAGTGGAGGCGGACACAGCTTTCCGCACGATCTCCCGCCATGTCTTCCTGTTACTAGACTGTCTGGTGCAGTCTGATACACAAATTCCTATAGCAGATTTCACTTGGTCAGTCCAACGCATTAGTGACCTGCTTTTACAACGAGACATTTACAACGAGGCTGGTGCAGAGCGCGCACCGCCTGTCAGTATGGCCGTGTCGGCGCAACGACGATAAACGACTACCCTCAAACTACTAAATAATTATAACTAGCTAAAGTTTACTTTGATCTTTTTAAATAAGTGGTTGATTCATTAATCAACCACTAATGAAATAATTAATTTAACGAAATAATTAATGTTTGTTAAAACTGATGAAAATTCATTGTAAAAATTCGAGTGGCAACACTCAAACTAATTCTTGTGAGTCATTGTTTGCTTTAAATGCAAGCGCCCGACGGCACAGAGCACATTCACTCGCCGGCCGTCGGAGCGTTCGGAGCTCCCACTATAATTTCCACGTAGATTAAAAAGGCAGTAAAATACCCACGGGCGTTCTACTTCGAGTGTGAGCGTCTGCTCTGATGATGGTGACGTCAGAATTGCTGACGTCACTCTTTTTAAAAATGGCCTTTGGGCCCTTCCTCCGTCATATTTGTTATTCAGTATTTTTGTAATGGATGTAAATATTAAAATGTATGTATAATATTGTTAATCAAACAACTTCTAATTTTGTAGCCTCTATCGCTGCAAACGTCAGTTGCGACATGGGAACCACTGAAAATCAGTGCTGCGGCTTTAAAGCCACAGATTTCCTGAGTGGTCTATCCCTATCCAACACACGTGATGTACCCAACCATACTCACTATGTTTTATACTATAAATATGCACGAACAAACATACTTCTTTTAATTTTTTTTTTTTTCTCTTTATTGTAATTTTCATTGGTTGTTTTTGTTTGATTCATGTTGCATTGTTGGTGTTTTATCTGTATTGTTTATATTTTTACTGTTTTTTTTGTGTGTGTTGGATTAAATGTTTTTTCTTTCTTTCTTTCTTTCTTTTCAATAAAGCGTTTTCATTCATTCATTCATTCATTCATTCATACCTTCAGCACAAGAGTGCGGCAGTGCTGATGCGGCACACAATGTATAAGCACACGCAGCAACAGCGGCAGCAGACCGCTAGCACGTGGTCGAGCCGCTTCTCGTACCGCCAGCTCGCACACCGACCCCACCGTGCTGCGTCCGCACACACACGTGCACATGTTGGCACACGTCGGCACATGCGTGTCACTTTTCACGTTCATACACAATCTTCCACGTTCCAAGTTCTACATACCTTCAGCACAAGAGTGCGGCAGTGCTGATGCGGCACACAGTTTATAAGCACGCGCAGCAACAGCGGCAGTAGAGGGCTAGCACGCGGTCGAGCCGCCTCTCGTACCGCCAGCTCGCACACCGACCCCACCGTGCTGCGCCCGCACACGCACGTGCACATGTTGCTCCATGCTGCAACAATTTATTCAGTCACTAACATGGACATTGATATAGACCATTGAGATATACATATGGAGACGACACCGCCTACATCACTTATGTCGCTCAACATACGCCATATGGCGTAACTGCACGCTCATTTTTTATTTGTTTTAAAGTGAAACGCATCAAATATGCCTTCGTGTGTGTTACGATATTGCACAAATAATACAAATAATACGGAAAAGTGCAAAGGAATAACTTTCATCGGTAAGTACCTAACTAGATAATAATTTTTAAAACTTAGTTAGAGCAAAAAAATGGCGCACAGATTTTGTTCGTGGTGTCTCCTCCATACGTAGTAATATACTCTCAATAATATAGGCAGACTTTTTTTAGCGTATAAGAACAATGCAGAAATAATTTAATTATAAAACAAAACAAATTGATTCCAAAATGGAAAGGCTAAAAATATGCGTAGGAGAAAAGTATCTCCAGTAAAAATCATAAGAGTATTTTTTTATATGCAAATATAAACACACACATCTAGACACATCATCTTGTTTTACCCCTAAAATCTAAATCACTCTTATGATAACTTCTACCAAAATCGAATTAACCGAGACCCTCATAACAATCAAACAACCTTTTACTGAAATAATAAAATTAGTAAAACTTTGAATAATTTCTACTACAATTGTCTAGGAATGTGTCTTATTAGATGAGAAAATTACCTTTCGGACATTCATTAGTAAAACTAAGCAATAGATGCATTAGTGCATCTCTCAATGGCTCTGTCATCATGCACCACGGCCACAGTTTGTTGAGGGACACGCATATATTGTCCTCCGCGAAACTTTCCTTAGCAATGGGACAGTTTAGCATCGCACTGTTCATTAAAGTTAGAAGCCAGTATAGGTTATGCAATACGGGTTCCTGAAAAACAATAGTATTTAGATAAATAATAAATTTGAATAAATCTTTATTGACGCAAAATTCTCAAGGCCTTGCAGTGGAAACAATAATACTTTTATCCATTTAAACTCAAGATGTTTACAACTTGAACATTTTTGAAGTGAAAACTTCTTTAGCGGCGTTGGGTATAAAATCTTAAACTCGCGTCAGGACACGTGGCCTGATCGAAAAAGCGTAAGACGGATGTTTTTTTTTGCCCTTATATTCCATGTGTAAGACGGATACCATTCCAAAATAACAAACATGCTGAACGTTAATAATCAAGTTTTCACTTCTGCCGGCACTCCCGGAGTGCAACCCGTCTTTTTTACTGCATTATTTGCTAGAGTATCAAATATATAATAATTATAGGTGATCATAATAAAGATACATGTTTTTTAAATCATTGCAAAGTAGTTTACCTATAAAACCAGTATGTAAGAATATTAGAAAATCATTTCCATACTTTACAATAATACTGAGCAGCATATTATAAGTCTAAGATCTACCAACTATATATACTACTAGCGGTCCGCCCCGGCTTCGCCCGTGGTACAAATTTACGTTTTCTCTACATAAGAACCATCCTCGTACTTCAAGGAATATAATAAAAAAAGAATTATCGAAATCGGTTCAGCCGTTCTCGAGTTATGCGCTTACCAACACATTTTGCGATCCATTTTTATATATAAGATTATAGATATACTATTTAACAAAACACTCACATTATTAGCATTACGTATAACATCCACAGGTTTTCCCTGCAGCGACAATCTATCCCTAAAAGCCTGCATAGTAACCACCAATAACCGCGGGAATTGTCTATGCGTCGAATATTGCCGAGCGCGTGGACTTACAGACAATACAGATGATATACATGAACATAGAGAAGACCAGCTCTCATCTGAAATTTTAGAATTGATTATAAATAAATCGTTTTACTGTATTTTTATTCTTTTTTTTTTTTTTTTTTTTTTTTTTTTTTTATTGTACAATAGGGGAGCGCTTGGCCACAATCTCGCCTGATGGTAAGCTGAGATGTGGCCTAAGATGGAGCGCGCTTCCCTAAAATGTACCTGTTCACTCTCCTCTTGAAGACCTCCAAATTGTACTCGTCGGGGAACACAGATTCAGGAAGCATGTTCCAGTCCCTAGCGGTTCGAATAAAGAATGACGATCCGAACCGCTTTGTCCGGGTACATGGAACGTCAACCATGTGGCGATGCCTAGAATCTGTGCGCCTCGACGAACGATGGAAAAATGGGGATGGCGGAATTAGGTCGTGCAATTCCGCAGCGCACTCTCCAAAGTGTATCCGGTAAAAAACCGATAAACTTGCCACTCTGCGACGGTGGGCGAGGCTCTGGAGTTTTTTGCCTACTAGCTCATCGTCGTTTATTAGCCTCTTGGCACGCCTCTCTATCGCCTCAAGTGTCTCCAGCTGGTATTTGGCAGATCCATCCCAGAGGTGAGAGCAGTATTCCATGCACGAACGGACCTGTGCTTGATAGAGGTTGAGCAACTGTCCCGGGCTGAAATACTGCCTCACCTTTGCCAGTATACCAAGCTTTTTTGAGGCTACTTGGGCTTTTGATTCAATGTATGAACCAAAGTTGAGAGTAGGCGTTAAGGTGATACCAAGAAGCTCGAGGTGGTCAGTTATCGGTACGGATACACTTTGGAAGGACGGAGTTAGGTTGAATGGACTCCGTTTAGCGGTGAATAGACACGCCTGGGTCTTGGTCGCATTGAACTTGACCAGATTGGCCTCGCCCCATTCGGAGACTGCCTGTAAGGACAAGTTCATGCGTTCGACCATCGCCTCCCGTAGAGACTGGATTTGTGCCGTACTGGCTCGCGCGCTAGATGCATATCTCTCCACAACGGTGCTATCGTCTGCGTACCCATAGATACCGGGTTTCAGCAGATCGTTAATGTGTAGCAGGAATAGTGTTGCGGAGAGAACTGATCCCTGAGGGACCCCGGCATTAATAGCCAATTGGTCGGATGAGCAACCGTCGACGACTACTCGAATCGACCGGTCTCTCAAGAAATCTGAGATCCATGCGCATAAACCAGTAGGCAGACCGTACGATGGAAGCTTGCCAATAAGACTATCATGCCAGACCCTATCGAAGGCCTTCGAGATATCGAGGGAGACTGCGAGTGCTTCACCATGATTCTCGATGGCCTCACTCCAGATATAGGTGGCACACGCTAGAAGATCCCCAGTGGACCGATTTCGGCGAAATCCGTATTGGCGGTCACTGAGTAGATCGTTCGCTTCTAGGTGTGCCATTAGCCTGCTGTTCAGTACACGCTCCATAGTCTTGCAGAGTATGGACGTGACTGAAATTGGCCTATAATTGGAGGGGTCGGCACGACTGCCTTTTTTGGGCACAGGCTGCACGTTGGCAAGTTTCCATGATTTCGGTACTTTTCCAGTCATCATCGAAAGGCGAAAGAGGCGTGTCAAGACAGGAGCGAGCTCAGGCGCACAGGTTTTAAGCACTATGGCTGGTATTCCATCAGGGCCACTAGCTTTGTTCACGTCAAGATTTCGCAGCGTTTTCAGAACCTCAGTCTGACGGATGCGAATTTCTGGCATGCTCACCTCGCATCCAGGTAGACTGGGAGGTTTGGCGCTTGCGGGATCTAGACGTGAATTTTCTGCGAACAGAGTAGCTAGTAGGTTCGCTTTCTCCGTGGCAGTGTGAGCCAGCGACCCATCTGGTTTCAGCAGTGGAGGAAGTGAGGGGCGGCAGAAATTCGATTCAACCGACTTTGCCAGGGACCAAAACGCTTTGCTACCAGAAGGGTAAGAAGCCAGTTTGTTCCCTATACGGCTAACGTGGTCAAATCGAGCTTTCCGTAGAGCCTTTTTGCAGGACTTGGCGGCCCGGTTGAGGGCTTTCTTCTTCTCAGATACGTCCTTGGCCTTGCGGTGTCGAGCATCAGCCCAGGCTAGATATGCTTCATGTTTAAGCGCTTCAGCGCGTCTACATTCAGCTCTGAACCAGGGTTGAGCTTTGCTGGACGTGGCTACATCGGAGAATGGAATGTAGTACTCCATTCCCTGCCGCAGCACATCAGTCACAGCATCCGCACAGGTTGAAGGGTCTTCAGAAGAAAAGCAAACAGGCCGCCAGGGATAAGATGCAAAGAAAGAACGCATCTCGTCCCAATCTGCTGACTTGTATCGCCACACGCGCCGAGAGCCCCTGGGACTGGGATCGGGCGGCGAGTAGACAGATACAGATTTCACCAGACAGTGGTCGGAGCTGCCAAGCGGCGATGAAATCGCTACCGAGTAACGGTCTGGATCGGTTGTCAGCAGAAGATCCAAGCAATTGGCTGTATGGCTCTCAACATCAGGAACCCGCGTCGCTCCTTGAACCAGCTGGGTGAGATTTAACGCTATAGCGAGTTTACGCGTCTCTCTCCCAGCGAGGTCAGTGCACTGGTATGGGTATAGCCACTCCTGGTGGTGGGCATTAAAATCCCCCAGAAGCACTAGCTGAGCGGAAGGGTATTTGTGTTGAGCAGCATCCGCCGCCTCACTTAGGTACTCTGTGAGCCTGATCGTCTCCTGGTCTCCGCTGTGCGCTCGGTAGACACAAGCATAGATGAGTTTCTCTAGGCCTGTGTCCACCAGCATCCAAAGTACAGAGAAATGGGGGTCTTCAAGGCAACGGAGACGCCGACAGCAGATGTCGTCACGTACGTACGCGCACACACCTGACCGAGCTTTAAAGTTATGCTCCAGGGTGTAGCCGGGATACGATAGGTACGCCTGATCAGACGGACATCTAATCTGCGTCTCCGTGAGGAACAAGATACAAGGCTTGCTAGTCTCTAGGTGGAAGTGGACTGCAACGAGGTTGGAGTGTAGACCTCTGATGTTAGTGAGGTCTATTCATTATAATTAATATGTTCTATATGCACAAAGAGTAACTTAACTAAACACTTAACTTAAACAAGATAACACCCAATTATACAGCATAGTTTTAGAGAAACTATTGAAGTAATTGACATTATTATTATACTATTTTATTTTTTACAATTCACCTTATAAACAAATACCTCTCACTTTCATATAGTTATTGATTCTATTCTACAATGAAATGATTTAAGTGTGAATAGATTTAAATGTCTAAAAGACGGTATAGATTAAATTGAGAATAGAGTAACAATACCAATTTTTCCATGAAGTAAATCTAAAGAATGTATACTTCTATAAACAAAGTAGAATCAACAAACATTCTCCGGAGTATTTACAAAGCATTATTAAAGCATTTAAAGTGTAATGTACACTCATAATATCAATTGTTCTTGAAAAATGAAATAAAGGCAAGTATTCTACAATAAAATCAGAACTGAAACTAAACAATACTTTAATTATTAGTACATTGAAAATAATACTTTTATTATTAGTGCATCCAATATTAACGGAAGTACTACATCGATCATTATAAAAGACAAAGAGCTATCAATCTAAGTGTCAAGAGTTCGATTATTATCATACTGTCACACAGATCTATCCGGAGTGAGATAAAGCTAAATATCTAGTATTATTATAGACAAGACTTTTCTTGTTTATTGATATTTATCCATATACGTAGAAATCGTTAATCTAATCTTTAACTGTTATTATGACTTAAATCAGGAATATATTTAATATTATTGGCTCAGATTGGGACTACTATTTTGGTCCAAAAATCCCCTCCAACATATTTTTTTATATCCTATTATATCCCCTTGGAACAGAAGACATGACAGCAACGTGTATGGAATGAATTCAACTCCATTAATTTACTTAAGGGCCGATTTTTCAATGCTTGGGTAAAACTTATCCGTCCAATAAAGTATTACACGATAATATTAAAATGTCACGTAAACTGGCAAATACGGGCAATTAGAATACGTTTTTAAAATGGTAGTTTTATACATTATTCGACGAATAAGTTTTAACCAAGGATTGAAAAATCAGCCCTAAATTTAATAAAAGTAACAAATACCTTGGCATTCTAAAAACCGCTTTTCCTCCAAGTGCTCTTTATACAATTCCATTAAAACTTTACAAATTTCTTCTACAATATATTCCGGTTGACAATCTCCATTCCTGATCATATCGCCGGCAGAAAGTATATCTTTAGGTGGATCTTTGGCTGATTTAATGTTGTCTAAAAATGCTTTGCAAGATTCTTGTTTCGATTTATCTTTGTGAGATATTGATTGAGCCAATTGTGTTAAACAAAACATCGCCGCAGATTGCAATTCTGGAAGGAAAGGAGAAAATATGGAAAATATGAGAAAATATGATTATTCTTTGAAATATCTAGCAATAGTAAAGATGTCAGTACCACTTTCAATAATTAACCTTATATTACTATGCATTATTTTTTTAAGAATAATTATTGTTATAATTTATTTAGTTGTATCTGTTACAATGTATATTACTTTTCTATAATTGTTAAGAAATATACCATCATCATCGCTCTCCAAAGCCTGTAATAGCATATCAAACATGTCCGTTGCTTTATTTTTCTTCAATTCGCACCACAAGGTGTCGCTAGCTGAGCGATCGACGATCAATGATCCAAGCAAAATCATAGATTGCGTCTGCGCAAACAATCCCTCACTGTCACCTGTAAAATACAAGTGGCTTATTATGACATAACACAATTACAATGTCAATTATCACGGTTTTGAAGATTGCGGTATTATCGTGCCGATTAAATTATGAAGAATGTCTATATTATTCTTGTTACGACTGATATAGATACTCAATTTGCTAGTCATAAGTATGCTTTTTTAACAGATTAATAAGGTTGCAAAAATCATGACCTTTTTTTACATTATTGCATAATGTGTAGTAAATAATTCGTCAATGTGCAAATTAAAATTAAACCAAGAATTTTCCATCAAATCTTTTGTATTTACTTGTAATCGTAATTTGTTTCTGATTCTCCAATTTAAACCACAAAAATATTACACACAAAGCGAATATATATTACAACTTGCTTTACACCCGCGTTTCGGCCATTTAATAACTATTTCATCTCCTTTCTATTAATGAAAAGAATAAACTAATATTTATTTTTTAATGTTCACTTCACTGTCTAAAATTTATCTAAATCCATCAATTTACCGGTAAAATCATATCATCCGGTAAATATATATTCTCTATTTCCTATTCAACTTTGCTAATAAAATTTATTTCTATCTAGATCATTATACATAGAAATTATTTTCAACATACCCACATCAAACGGCGTCAATGTTACTATCAAATTGTATAAACAGTCTTTAGTAGAAGCTAGTACGGTGCGTACGCACTTGTGCGTGTTCGCTGCGTACAGACTGCGGCAAATAGTACCACGGACACGGTCCATTTGTGTTTGAGATTCATTCGACCAGCATAAACATCTGTTCAGGATATCATATTATATGCGTTAATTATGAAATTGAAAATATCTGAATAAATTTTAAGGATAGATAAGGTCCCACTTCAACAATCTGAAGACTAACGGTAAAAGGTAAACTGTAACTAGCCTCATGATCGAATTTGTGTAGTTTTTTAAATAAAAAAAAATTAAAATATTTATGGACGTCAAGAACGTGAATTAGTTGCCTATAAACACGTAATTTAAACAAATTGCTTAAATTGATAGAGTGCCTAAGTAGCTTTTGTAAGTCAAGTAATTTTTAACTATCCCGTACGAAGATAAAGTTTTCTCAGTAACAAGCAATGCACTAATTAGACTCGAAGACATAAAGCGTATGTTAATTAAATTTATGCTACCTCAGTAATAATACTAATATGCGAAGGAACAGTTAGTTTCCTTATCTAGTTTATTTGACCTTAAATAAACCGGTCTCAGATAAAATCAACATTAGTAAGTTGTTAGAAAACTGTTTGATTTACGATAACAGGCAAATAAATATAATTTAATTTATTTTTTAGTTTTATAGCATTTAAATGCTTTTTAAATGAGACAATTTTAAAGAATTATAAAAATTCTATCACAAGGCGGGATTCGAACGTCCTTCTTTTGTCGTAAGTACTACCGTGGCTACGCCTGACCTCTGAAATTTCTCATTGAATCACTCAACTGAATAAATATTTTATATTATTAAATTCTGACTTAATACATAAAAATAACTGAATAATGATACAATTCAATCACAGTTTTCCTTAAAAATATGCCTATGACGTAAATCCTCTTCGACAATAATTACCAATTACTCTGTCAGTAATTATTTTAAACTATGTACAATAATAACCTACAGGCTACAACTCCAATAACTAACACGCAAAAGCTTACCGGAACATAACTCTAAACAGCCCCATTTCATTCCACGCTTGTACCGGGCAGTTTTTAAACATTATTACATTTGTCAACACATCAGCTATCGCTATAACGACATCAGCAGTTGGTGACGGTTTTTGAAACGAATATGTTGGTGATAGGTTGACATCTTGGTGTTTTTGGGCACGCACTTCTAACTCTGTGCGTCGCTCTAGTAGAGTTAGTGGCATGTTTGGCTCTGAAAATATGGGGAAATAATAAGTTTGCTGATCACAAGAACGAGTAAATGTGCAATCTCAAACATTTATTTTCAACTAAACTGCTTAAGAATCATCATAATACACATAAAAACTTGTATGTTGTATGTATGTATGGCTTGTATGTTTTTATGTGTATTATGATGATTCTTAAGCAGTTTAGTTGAAAATAAATGTTTGAGATTGCACATTTACTCGTTCTGGTGATCAGCAAACTTATATTTAGTTTAATCGCGATTAAGGCAAAGATAACTAAATAGTAATTGAGATATAACTTTAATATTTTTTATTTTATAACTAAAATAATCTTACTTGAATAACCTGTTATTTGAAACAATATGTATTGTTGCGGTTGTCCTACATAAATTCTAAAACCGTAATGAAGGATAATGAAAAATTCACAAAAAGTATTCATTCCCATCCCATAAACGATATTAAAGGTTGCATTAGTTAGTCAATAATATAAAAGTAATATAGTTGTTATCCTACATTTTGGTGAGATTAACGTTCAATCAAAAGTCGTATATAAAAATTATATTCTTATAAATATAGGTACCTACTTACCGAGAAAATTTTTATCTTTAAAACTACTCTCATGACAAAAATCTATCAAAACTTGTAGGCATTCTTCCACGAAGTTATAATCTTCGAACGTCTGAAGTGTTTCTTGCTCTAGCATCTGTAAGAAACCAGATTATCTTTTTATATTTTTTGTCGTATGATCAGATACCATGACGATATTGTTTTTCAAAATGTTTTGTATATAAGAATATATTCACAATCTATTTTAAATATACTTAATCTAATTGTTTTTATATTTAATTTTAATTTTGTACAATTCCATTACATTGTAACTTCCATATGGGGAACACAATATGTCCTGAAATAAAACATTTTTTTTTTTATAATTTAAAATTTAAATAATGAAGTCCATAACTTCTTAATAGCAACCACATAAGGACGAGATTCATAAAGAAACAATAAATAACTAGGATTAGCTTTAAACACGGTTTAATACGACCATAGCCGACATTCTACAATTTAATAGAAAGAACAATAGCCAATTATTTATTTAGAATGACACGCAAAAAGTACTTAACGATGACTCAGGTACGCGAATACACTTTAAAGAGCATAACATATAGTAAAAACTAAAATATAGTCTTTATATCTTACTAAACGTAAATTATTTTACTGTAAATTAAGTTACGAAATTTAAAAGCGGTACATTTATTTATTTAAGTATTTCAAAAGTAAACGAAAAGTTACGCAATATATTTATTTAGCTACAAAACAGAGCATTATAAAAATCCAAAAATATATTAAAACTGAAAATCTGAAAATCCAATTCCAATAGATATATTTTTTTAAAACATTGTACATATTTGTATCAAAGATATTTTCTGTTTTGGTCATCTTCAGACTTCAAAGTATTTGACTATTGTATATCCACCGGGATTCTGAAAAACTATAGTCTAGACCCAAAATGTATGCTTGAAATTCCTTACAAATCATTGAGAACGTTTTTAACCGATTTATTTTCAACCAATTTAGTCTCGGGAGATCTAAATATGGTTTTATTAATAAAAATTCAGCAAGTTTTGAAGATTCTCTACAATATTATCTTAATCTCCTAAAACAATCCTATGTAGATAGAGCTGTATCTAATTTCGATTGTCTTAGGAATTGTATGTAGCAAAATATTTTGTCATCCCATCATGTTTGTGATTTTTGTCAGAATTGTTTATTTAAGATAACATTTGATGGCTCTAACTTATTTTAGTACATTCATTTTAAATACGCATCCAATATTTATGTCAAGAAACCGACACTATGAATCTAACAAGATAAACCTAGAAACATCCCAGTATATTATGCTACATTTGATTCATGCTTGTTGAGCAACACTTAAAAAATCATTAGGTTAGGTAAACACTTTTTTCATCGTAAAAAGAAAAAAAACGCAGATAGAAGATATTTTGTTTATTGCAATATACATATATCTATTTTATCTTAAGAATAAATTAGTGATTAAATAAATGCTTAATTGTAGTAATTGTAGTAGGCTATAAACTAAGTTTATAAGTATAAAATAAGTTTTAAAATAATTTACACAATTCTTAACACTAAAATAATATCAGTCATAGGAAACTTATATTAGAAATAACATTTTTTTATACACAATTAAAATTTGTGTGATGTTTTTAAATATTTTTATATTACAATCCTTAATTTGAAAATAAGTACAATACTAAATGCAATTATCAAGTTTTTTAAAACCTGAATAATTGTAAGTCGAACATATCAACATAATATGAGATAAGATTATTACATTATTTATTTACATTTGTTTATTTTTTCGTATAATATTTAAATACATTATAAATATTTGAATAGGAAATACTGGCTTAAGGTAACAATACTGTTTGGTGAGAAAAACAGTATGGTATGACAAACGTGTTCAATTCATTACTGGCAACTCATATTATAGTGGTTTAAACCGTAGCCATATTCCTCCTTTATTTTTCAACATGACACTGCGAGGGTCATACTGAATAGTCGATGTTGTCTTAGAGCAAGGTTCCACTATAAAATTGCTAAGAATCCCTGTCAGACCAGCCATGACAGTCAACTGGCCGAATCGAGCGCCTGTAATAGAACATATCATACTTTAAAATTCATCTCATGCGTGCATTAAAGAGCATGTACGGTGTACTATGACTACAATCCCGTCGATAAAGCACAGTGGAAAGTTTGACGATATTTGTGTCACTTCAATCAAAATACCATTGTTATGAAACAGATAACCCTATCAAATGCATGCGCCAGATAAAGTAGGTTATGAGTTCATTAAATTGTTGATATACAAAAATTTTAAATACCACCAACCCTATATTATTTATTTGTAAAATGTTTAGCTTTACGATGTGCCACCAAATTTATTGTGTAAATTATCAATATATCCATAGGTTATCTACAGTAAAATGTCCGATTTACTATCTGATCACTTGTCAAGATATTAATCCATACATTTCTGTAATAAGATAACATTGTGCTATTAATATCTTGAGATCGTTCAAATGTAAACACAAGGCTAACTTTCGCGCACTTGTTTCTTATTTGAGATAATAATAAATACTTATTCACATACTGAGTTTTGTAAACATCTACGTACCCAACGGGCTTCTTTCATAAAACAATAATATTTTACAGAACAAAGTCTTACCTGGGCAACTTCTGGGTCCGTCGCCAAATGCTAAGAACGCTTGTGGATTAGCATCATCACTGAAATGTTCTGGATTGAACTTATTTGGATCAGAGAAGTATCTTGGATCCCTTTGTAAGCAATATATCGGTATCAGGACAGCGTCTCTTTTCTTAAGTTGTAGGTCAGTTCCAGTGAGAGTGCATGGCGAAGTACATAGTCTTGTGGTTAGCGGTGTCGGAGGATGCAATCTTAGTGTCTCCAAAACAGTTCGCGAGACGAGGTGCATTGCACAAACAGCTTCATAGTTAAACCCGTTATGGCGTTCCAAGCATTCTTTTATTTCTGACCTTAATTTATTTTGCAAATCAAAATCTTTAGCAAGTTCGTACAAACAAAAAGACAACGTAGTCGCAGATGTTTCTAAACCAGCCAACATGAAAATAAAGGAGTTCGACGTTATCAACTCATCCGTCATGGAGAATTCTTTCTCAGTTTTTTGTACGTTCAACATGAGCTGCAAAAAATCGTTTCTTTGTACTCCCGTAGTGCGTCGCGTTGTCAACACTTGGCTTATTATATTTGTAAAGAAGACTTCGACTTCCATTGAATAAGTTCTAAGGTTCAGAAATTTGAATAACCGAGGGAAAAATGTCCGGCAATATCGTTTTAAAATAGTCGATCGATCTGTTTTAAACATTTTTTGTGACATAATTAAAAATGGTGAATCAGGGTTTTTCATAGATCCTGGGTCCACTCCGAAAGCACAACTGCCGATAACATCTGTAGTAAATCGAGTCATGAATTGAGGAACATTGACTTCATCCAGCGATTCTAATTCTAGCGCAGATTTAAATCCAAGAGCACATTCTACAATTAAAGGGAACATGGCTTTCATTTTTGCTGAGGAAAACGTCGGTGTAACAATGTGCCGCATAGCTTTCCATTCGGCACCGCTCATGTTTGCCAAATTTCGAAGCAGAGGCTCTCTTTTCGTATCTGTAGAAACTGATATCCGATCACTGAAGCTATGAAAATCTGTGGATAACACACTTTTCACAATATCCATGTCTAGTAAACACAGAGTCGGTCGTCGGGCTTGGAAAATGCCAACAAATTTCTCATTCTTATAGGTTTCATAAAAATATTCCAACATACTCGTATAACTCCTTCTCATCGTAAGCGTTGCGCCAAAATTTCCAAATATTGGGCATGGTTCTCTGTAAGGAACGTTCCTCAATAGCCAATACTTTCTTCCGTTGGAGGTGTAATGAAAAAGCGTCAAGAGAAGCAATAAACACACTATAATTATAATTAAATACAAAAAAACTGACATCGTACACGATTGTAGTTTGAACTAAAAGGTCGGTTACAGTGAGGATGTAATTAATTCAAATGCCGCACAAATAATGAACATGCGCTCGCACGTAAACAAAACAACGCGTGCCGGTCGATGTGAGTGGATTGTTCACACAGCGGCCGCGGGCGACGACCAGCGATCAAATAAGCGGTATCGCTAGTGAACGTCAAGATAAGCTTCACGCTGCTTCGCCTCAAGGCCGCACCGTGTTGACGTACTAGGCCCGTGACTCGAATATATACCCACATATCGAATTTTAAGGAGTCATTCCACATTGTTACGGTAATGCAACATAGAACACTATTGGAATAATTATAGAATTCAATATTTATATCGTACTTAGGTATACCTAGTACTTATTCATAGCGCATGCATAAATACCTACTGCGAAGTAATAATGAAAATTGTTGAAGCTAACTTTGTAAAGTTAACACATTTATAACAAATGTGAAATGTTTAGGTAAGGAAAACCCCAAGTGCGCTAAACGTGTTTGTGAAATGCGATCATAATTTTCCTGCTTGTAATTCTCTTCACTGATACTTCTTCAATGTATTCATGTATACCACTAACAACTACTTAGATTAAAATTCCTTTGCAGATGCGATTTGAATTATGGAACATAACAAAGTATGTAGGTATTTCGGGCCAAAATTTTTCCACGTTTCAAGGACAAAGGATACCTATAATATACATATTTTAAAAACACTCACAATATGTACTATTAAATCTACAAGAAAGGAAGACAGGTTGGATAAATATAAGGCATTAAGAATAGGTGAGATTAAAAAATATATTATATTTTAAGCTACAGTAAAAATTTTGAGTACTTACGAATAAAAATAAGTATGTTCAAGTGCATAAAGAAAACCAAAACATTCACTACTATAGTCCTTTTCACTTAGGATGATTCCTGTGACACTTCATCGTGTTCCGAATTACGTATTTTATGTTTAAAAAGTCAAAATAATTTTAGTGCATAATATTTTTATTTTATGGCGGCATTATTACCAAAAATATAAAAATGAAACATCTTAAGCTTATAAATCAAAAACAGTATTGTTTAGTTTAATATAATGAAAAATAAAATAAAATAACACAAAAATATAATACCTACGCAATTCGTGTACATGAAATGGATCGTTGAAAAATCATAGAGTTGGAAAATCATATAATCGGCGCCCATCTTGTGATCGTTTGTCAATCGAGTCAATCGTCTGTACGAGTACGTCAGCCTTGTATACAAGTTGCATTTTTATATTGATACTTTACGTGGTATTCTGTTATTTTTACTAATTGTTATTGTTGACTTTTTGTTGCTGTTGTTTGCTAAGTTTCCTTAGTTAATTGTTGGCGAAATGCCGAAAAAACTAATTTTGGTACTTTATTCAAATCGATTTAATTTCCATATAGAATATTATCGATTATCGGAAACAATTGATACGATTTCAGTAACCGACATCTCTACACGTGTCAAAAATCGATGTGTCACAGGAATCATCTTAGGTGGAAAGGACTATAGAATACATGCTTATGGAATAAATAACCTTCATAATTCATTCATACGCCAAAACTGGCAAGTTATATGATGTACTACAAAAAAATAGTACAAAAACTACACTATAAAATTGGTTTGACCTCCCTTGGAAATTATTTTGATCGATTAAGATAATACAATTTAGGCGTATTATGGTTATTGGTTACCATATGTCTGTTGAGTTGAGGCATATGTTGTATGTAGAGTCGAAATTTTATGCGCGTCACATGGTGTACTAAAATTCTAGGTGCCAAATATTGAATATACCGTTATCATATTAGTAAACTAGCACCATTCAAATCAGCGGACATTCATATCATATTGTATAATTCTTGTGAAAAATCACAACATGTTTCTATAACTGACGTAACCCAAGAACGACGGAAAGTTTTCAAATCAATTATCTTGTTTCGTATTTAAAAATATTTATAAAGAGCTAAATCAATAATAATAAGTAATAACTATTTTTTAAGTGGTGTAACCTAACCGACTTAATTTTATATATAGAGAATATATTGTGAAACTGGATGTAGCAAAGATAATAAATTATTAGATAAAGAAACCTGAAAACGAGGTAAGATGCTAGCATAAATTATTTGTATCGTAAATATTTTCCAGAGAAAAATATAATATCTATGTATAGATTGAGCTTTCACCAAAACTGCTAAGCATAACAAGATTATTAAACTTATTGAAATATTATTTGCTGCAGTAACAAAAACCTTATTACAATTACAACTAAGCGGGAGATTAAAAAATGATTCAACTGAAATAGTGTGAGCGGTCGGCTATTTTAGTCCACTTTATTATTTACACGAAAGAAGGAAAACATGGGAACACATGATAAGCATAATTCAGACATTCTCGATTGACGCAATACGCCCATAACGAACTATCAACATCGCGTGCCGACGTAGGTGGTCCCTGTATTCTGACCACGAACATTCGCGGTTCGTACAAATTATAGATCATTACTGAACATCCTATTTAGGGATTCCGATAGCTTTAAACAGCCCTGTTGTTCTTAGTTCACTGATTTATTATTCCGAGCACGTAAATTACCGGTTCTATATATAAAACATTTGCATATTGAAACGCAAAAAACAGATAAATCAATATTACTCACGAAAGTCACGGTGCGCATCCAACGAGTACAAAGCAGTGGCTTTATAATCCGATGATAAAATTATTTTATGCACATATTTATTGAGTTCTTTACGAAACTCAATTTAGCTGAAAGCCATTTTTTTATGTTTTTAATAAATTCCACAGGTGCATACCATGACTCTACGTCTCTAGTGGGAATTCAGATCAAGTTTATTTTTTATTGTAGCAATAACAGAAACCCTATTAGTTGCTCTCCTAACATACTTGACTAGACCATTAGGTGTTCTTTTGTCCTTTTAAGATAAACTCTAGAAATATCTTAATGCCTGTCCAACCTACTAGCTATGCAAATGATTCGATGCTTTTTGATTAACAACAATTAATTATACATAGGATCATGTATCGATTGACGTCACTCATTGTATATTAATATTGTAACATTATAATTATTCACATCTAAACGACATTTCGCTCATATCAAGGCGCCAGTTAACTATACATAATATCACAACGAACAACAACGAAATAAGGTCAACAACCTCAAACTTTGAAGTAGTACAAAATTATTATAATAACTTAAAATTAATATAATATGTATTTAACAAACTCATGATGATAATTGTATCGTCAGTTCACCGATATGTACTACGTTTGAATTCAATATGTCCGTTTATAATGGGTCCAAGTCGGTTACATACAAATATGCATGTGAAGCTAATAAATAGTGCCTTAAAACGAGGCATAAACCAATACACAATACGGTTAAGCTAAATAAAAGCTAACAATGGGCTCTTACTTGGTTCATGGGTGAAACTCGAGAAGTGACCGCAGTAAGGAGCAATAACGCAGCGGCTCGGACCACGTTCGCTTCTCCGGTTTTAGAGAACACTTCCACGGCAAATCGGCAAAGCGACTCGTTTGGGATATCTAGAAAGGGATAATTGTCTTGTATTTGTTCTTTATTTTTTCGGTCATTATGGATATTATAGAAATCAAAGGCATTAATTAAATATGTTTTCGGATATTATAGATAGGCTTTAATAACATAAATCGTATAAATTTTATTCGAAGAGATATTTCGGCATTTAAAAAAAGTTCGGAATTAGTGCAGTCTTTATAAATGGAAAATAACTCTGTTAATGATATTCTAGATAAATAAACTTGAAAAAGAGAAAATAAACAAATTACACGACTCGACAAAAAAATTTTTGTTCTTTGTCCTAAAGTTTATACTATTATTTTCCAGTTAGTTATGCACAAAAACGAAAAGAAAATACCTTTTTTCGGTATAAAGTTTGCTTTTGTGATAGTTATAATAATAATACTTTAAAAAGACCGCGCGGTGAGTCGAGTGGGGTATTAACGTTTACACTGTGCCGATAGATAGATAGATAGATGGCACCCGAGTGATAAACAACCATCAGGTGTTATTTACAAGCCTAGAATAACTTAAAATGTGACGACATTTTAAGTTATTCTAGGCTTGTAAATAACGTGCAAATACGATGCTGATGCATTTTGTTTTATATGTGGTCAATTTATTAAAGTTCGAGACGTGAAATATGAACTAAAGACATCTCACGTTCTCTGTGAAGCCTATGAAGCATATTTTGACTGTCCTGTACGAATCAAGATAAGCCATGGGCTCCACATGTTGCTTGTAGATATAGTAAAAGGTGTTTGGAAGGTAAGGCAAATTACAAATTACAACTTTTAAGGCCATGGGCTGCAGGATGTCATTAAAAGTACATAATATGCTGCATGCTCATTTGGATAAATTTAAAAACAATATGGGAGTCTATTCCGAAGAGCAAGGAGAATGTTTCCATCAGGACATCATGAATTTTGAACAACGCTATCAAGGCCAATACAATGAAAACATGCGACTATATTTGGGGTTTATTGAGAGAAAGTAGCTATGAACATAAAAGAAAAAGTAAAAGTGTGCACTTTTAAGGTATTTTCCACTTTTCTGTAAGTTAATTTGATAGTAAAACTTAATAAAAATAATAAACATTTTTATTTCAATAGTTTTATTTTCAATCAAAAATTAAAATCCGAGATTTTTAAAAATTTCGTTCAATCAGTCTTCTAAGCACAAAAGCAAAGTTTTTCATGCCATATATTTTTTTTCCTTCTAATTACGACCTAAACTACCGAAATTTAATGCTTTGCAACGAAGTCAAATTTCATGGTGACCCGTTGTTATCGAAGAATAATTACAATGAAGCATGGAATGCGATAGTTCCCTTGGTTACTGAGTAGCTTTACTTTTCTACAATATTAAAAAAATTTAAATACATTTTAATTACTAAAATTTAAAATGCAAACAGCATCCTGAAAATAAAATAAAACCGCACTATACTCACATTGCATCAATTGCGGCGTGAGCTGTGCGTACAGTGCGAACGTCGCCATTACATGCAACGAGACTGCACGCAGTTCGGGCGTTTGCGCGCCGCTACATCGCACTATAGCGTGCATGAGGGCACCGTCGCAGTGTTCGCCCCAACGCTGGTGTAATAAATTATACTTTAATATTCTTGTTTTTTGACGTGACAACGTCTTATAATTCGATAAAGCCGGCTGCACGCACGAAAAAACATGACTAATGCGGCGTTACCTCGCTCTGAGGCGTTCCATGTAAGGCTTGAAGTGCAAGCGAGAGCGCGGAACGAGCGACAAAGAAGCACAATTGGACGTTGTCACGTTCAACTATCGTCAGTAAACCGACTTTACAGACATCCAATTTTTTTTCAAAGTAGCTTTAGTTAAATAACTTATCTTTTAACCTTTTTATTTTAGCTCTGTAACAATATTTATATAAGTACTAGACTTAAATTGGCCTACGATTGAAAAATAGTCCATTCGTCTTATAACAATATACATTATACAATTATACATAGCTTTCAGACCATTTTCTTCTTTTTAGCTTTACAAAGGGAGCTTTCTCCTTTCTACAAAATATCAGGAAGTTCAAGTAGTTTGAGGAAAGCGTAAATATTTCAGTTATTAAGGTTTTTGTATATTCAATGTTTCGTACATTTTTAATCCTACTGTCTATAAGTTATAGTTTGATTTCAGAGAAACATTACCTCATATTCCTGAACCTACCCTTATACCAGAAAAATTTACTATAAATTGTGACGCAAATTGAACGTTATCAATATATAGTTACTTAAATAATGATGCACTATTTGAAAACAATGTAATATATTCTCAACACAAAAATTCATTATCTTTAAAGTCGAGGAAAATATTGTAAAACGAAGAATATGAATTAATTCTCACATAACGAAAAGCATATCTGACTGTTTTATCTAGAATAAATGAAAATATATACATATTTGAAATATTTGTATTATTACTGTTGGAATTTCGAAGCTTCTACACTATCAACGATCTGTTCTAAGATTTTATTTTTCTTGTCAGACAAAAAGTGCTAATCTAATCAGAAAACGATATAGTACGGTACATGTTCTTATGCGCGTTAAGATAGCGATCACATTATCAAAACGAATTCCTTACCATCACATTTAACTTTAATGAGTCAATAACAGACCAATATTATCTCCCTTATATAAGCCATCCTATATCTTGATCAAAATTATGTGTTTTCTGGATAAACATCGCCGCAAATGCTACTTTCAAACATACTCACTTGTACAGGTATCTTTTGTTCTCGAACTTTCTTCAGCACCGCCATCAAAGCCAACATGGCGTCCAACCTACAAGCTCTGCCTTTCCTCCCCCCACCGGACGCACACCCGCTCAAAACACGAGTCATCATTTTCAAATTAGGAATTAGCGTTTCCTCTGATACTTCACAATAACGAGAATGTAGGCCATATCTAATACAGCGCATTAGCTCATTAAGATATCCTGAAAAACGCTTAAAACGTTAGTCACTCGAAGACCATCCGGTGAGCGATACCGGGCGATACCGCGCTATGATTCAGTAGTCACAAAGACGTGTTGATAATTCTTATAAACAAATGCGATAGAAGACAATGTAGCAACGGGTTGGTAACAATGAATTAATTAAAATAAATATTCGGATTACGAGTGGCTTTAGGTCCTTATAAAATGGTAAGCTTGATTTACGACAATAATCATTGTTCTTATAGTATAGTTTGTTAAACTAATTCATAGATTATTATTTAAGGAAGGATAGAGAAGAAATAATCGGTTTTGAGATACCTGAAAACAGCCGTTTTAATGTGCTTATTTTCGGTCTCTATTAAGAATATATTTTAATTTTTAATCACCGAAAGATATGTAAGCCATACCTCGATAAAATTTTAATAAAAAATCGTCATATAGTTATAACCACTACATTCAGTGCAAAAACAAATGGTTAAAAAACAAAAAAGATCCGAAAAATTCAAGCTTTTATACATACTTGGGTTGTTGAGGAAGTGATTATGAGGAAGAGGAGGAGGAAGAGGAATTTTCACACACGAATTTAGAGGATGCGGGTGAGGAAGAGGATATTTTTTTGAGGAAGAGGATGCGGATGAGGAAGCGGAAGAGGAAGCGGATGAGGATGAGGATGATAGGAAATTATAATCAAAATTTAAAAAAAAAAACTTTTAAAATTAAAACAAAAGCCATTCTCCTGTCTCTACATATTGATGTTTAAGGTTAGGGGAGGTTAGCTCGCCCGATCGCGAATTTACAAAGCCTGTAAGTACTATTTGAGCTTTTGTTTATACATATTACTCGAAAAAACCGAATCTATATCAGTGCCAGAAGCGACACTAGGCGATTTCCACAAAAAAAAACTAACTGGTAGATATTATTATGTAAGCTTAAACAACTTGTTTGTTTTTTTAATTTAAAATGACTTTTGACAAACATTATTTGGTAAAATATGTTTCTTCTAAGTATGAGAGAAAATGTTATACATATTATGTTTAGAGATAAGTGTTAGGCGCAGATATAAATATTGCGGTAAGACTCTACTCTTGTTCGTTATTAGAGTCCGACTCGTAACTCAAATACATAGTTTAAATTAAATAGGCTTTGTAAATTCGCCGCCCGATCGGATCAGCATCCTCATAAATTTCCTCTAAATTTTGAAGAAGCGATAGCGGAAGAGGATTTTTTTATTTTCATTTTTGAGGATGCGGTAACGGAAGAGGAACCCAAAATATTGCGGAACTTCCGCATTATGAGGAAGCGGAAGAGGAATCCTCAACAACCCTAAATTACATACCTAGCATATGAAAATTCTTCAAATCGACTCGTTCCAAGCACGCCAAGAGAATTTTCAGCAAACTTTCTAATTGGCTACTGCTGTAGTCCTGACTCTCTTCCAACAATAAAAGGCATCGCAAGAGAACTTTAACTATGTGAATACGTAATTGGGTCACTTCTATATCTTCTACAGACGACTGTTGGGGATAAAGTCTGTCTCTGCTTAGAAGCGATATTATGGTCGCTTCGTTCCCAATAAAAGATGATTTTATCCAAGACATTGTGATATCTAAAAATATAAATACAGTCCATCTTATTTTTGAAACTTCTTCGAATTTTCAGTGCGGATTAGTTACGGTAGTTGGAACTACGATAATAATCGAATGAACAGTAATATCATTTGTATGAGATGAAGCTGTTCATACGTTATAAGTTTCTACTTAAAACGTAATCAATATTTCATCAAATTAGGAATTGGGTGAAATCTCAGGTGAAATATTGCAATCTATACTACAGATTATCGGTATAGATAAAATTATAGAATTAAGATTCTGATTGTCAAGTTAAAAAATTATGTAGCATGAATGTAAAAGTATCAATAAATAAAAAAACAACAATTATTAAAATAACTGCATTATAGCAGTTTGTTCCGGCTAACCATGGTAAAATAGTTTTTTTTTTCAATCATTTATTTCTGGGCTTTTGAACGAATGTTCATTGGCAGCCCCATTGCAACAATCAACTAACTAACTAAACACAAATTAATTAACATACTTAGGTCAACTAATTACTAGTTTAATTTATTTTTCTAAAATGTTTAAAACTACCCACAGTCTATAAAATGCATGCTGATTAACGCGAACAAAGACGTGAGTATCAACTAGCTTTGCATATATAAATATTGCTTTGTCATGTTCAATACGATTATAATTTTATCGTCGAAATGTTACCATATTATTCACGTTTCCACGAAATAATTGATAAGGAAGCAGAATTTGTTCTCAATACATATTTCATAATATTATTAAATTTTATTACAACTACACAAACGATAGATATTTCGTGAAAAGCTCTTCCTGTGTAAAAATGAACGAACTAAACGAAAATAAATTTGCTAATAGTTTGCAGCCAAAATTGCATGAAGTTACCACATTTATTATAGTTATAATATGAAAAAGACCTTTTAATTACAAATTTAAGATCACTGAAAGAAAATAAAAACACTTACCATCTTTAGGAACATGATCCATGTAAGCAATAATAAAATGCAAAAGACTTAATAATAAATCCGTATCTCGAGCAGAAGCTGGTGGGGCTGACAAAAATCTCTTCATATTCTGCCATTTTAAATTACCAAACTCTTTCGGACAAACTGTCGATGTAGGCATTATGTGAGCATAACTAAAAAAAAACGTTTTGTAATTTTTTTTAATAAGGTATTTTTTTTTAAGATGAATCATCTGATGGATTATTTTATTTTAAGTTAAAAATCAAACGTTCTTTATCTTTTAAAACGTTATGAAATAAATGTATATAATTAATATGAAGAAATATTACGAAATATACCCACATTTTTTTTAATTAAAATTACCATTTTAACATACGCAAACTAAAATTATATGAAATTCCTATTTATAGCTTCTATATCCTAATACCATACATGTCATACAAGAATAACTCACCCTTCCAACAAATACAACGCCTCCTTAACTTGCATATGAGTCGTAGCATTCTCCAATCTCAACAGGCCCTTCGCACACGAGTAATCCACACACGCAGACCGCAATATCTCCAAGTCTTGTATACTTGGTGTCGGATCTCTAGGTTGTACCAAATGTGGGGAACCACGGGACACATTACCCCCAGATAGAACCCACCACCAGCGTACGCGGATTGACGTCCGCCATGTTGGATCGTTGAGGAGCCATTCTAGAATGTTCGAGACAATTAATAATGTGTCAATTGGAACTTTATCTAGTACCAAATTGTTAAGGTTTTTAATGGGGTAAATGTGAGTTGATTTAATTATATTTGCAAGCATTGTACAATTATAAATCTTAACAAAAAAAACGGAAGAATTCATAAGAAGAATAAAAGGCCAATGTTCTAAAAAATCGAGATAAATAATGTAAATAAACCAATAACAAAAGGAAATGTTCCTAATTTCTGTAATTATGATATGATCGGACGGAAGACTTTGACAGAAATATTATAACTGATAGAATATTCGCTCGACATCGCGGTGATACGGTCAGATTGTTTACATATTTTGTCCCGCATCGTAGGCCTTATTACAACAACGTATCATAAAACACTTACCAACAGAAGCGTGTTCCGCATTAGCACTAGTATGCCAATAGCTATTAGCCGCGAACGGCAGTGACGTACGTGACGTCACACTGAGCGGTAGTGCGGGTACACGACGACGCGCTGTATCCAACTCCTGTAGTACGAACCCCGCCCATGATAGTAGAGCTAGCACTTGAACAGACATGGCTACGCTGCTGTCGTTAGCGGGGAACACTAGAATGACTGGAAAAAAAATTCCAAATTTAAAAGTCCACGAAAATAGAGCTGGCTAACCTGCTGTCATTGGCGGGGAACATGGATAGAAAAAATCAATTCCAAGTTCCAAATTCAAAATTTAAGAGAGACGCGGCCACAGTTGACGCGCTCTATCTTCTGTAGTATGAACCGCCTATGATAATTTTTTTAGCACTTTTACAAACATGGCTACGCTACGGCATTAAATATCATTATTATGGTAAACAATGGATAATTTATGTAAGTTTGAAACACTTCAGTTTGATCACATTTCGAAAAATACAATTAAACAATAAATTAACTTACCTCTAATCAAAAACAACGGCAGATCTGACAACTTCGATAGGTTGTGTCTCGCTACAAAACACACGCTGTTTATAACGGACACGCAACTTAGCGCGCATTCGGGGAACGCTAAATAGTCTTCCACTGTAAGTGACATCCTGAAATGCGAAATACAGCATTAATCCACACATCGAATTAATCAAATTCTATAAATCAATTGACTTAATATGTTATGGTACCCAAACTATTTAATTAATATCAAATACCTATATCAATATTACTGTAATTATTTAGAAAGTTTGAATCAATGTCACATAATATAAGTAAGTATCGAGGCACGCATAAGGTCCTGTGTCAGGATGATTGAGATAGGAAGGATATTCAAACAATCTCAACGTAAACAAATTTTTGTAGATATTCACTTATGTTATACAAAATTTGATATTTCCGTCTTTTCTTACCTGAGTAAGGCAACAATAAGTTTTAGACCATCATAACGAATAAACGCATCGTGTAAGTCTTGCTGACGCATCATAACAGCGAGCTGTTGTAAGGTGCTGCGTCGGAGAGACGGTTCTAAAGTTGGATGGGTCGTTCGAGAGTCGGCCACGAATTCTGAACTATCTTCGTCTAACACCAAATCTTGTTTTAGCACATCCAATACTTGTATTAAACCAGTTGTCTAGAAAATAAATAATATTTTTTTTTTAATCTAAAATGTTTAATTTATTCTAATTTCGAAAGGCATTCCAGGAATTCTTAGATAGCTAGTTTAAATTAATAAGTTTTAATTTATTATTTAAGTAGGTCTGGCGGGTCACGAGTGGCTGAGTTGGTCAGGCATCCGCCCCGGAATGGCGCGAAAGGATGCGGGTTCGAGTCCCGCCTCGTGATCGAATTTTTTCTATTCTGTATAAATTTATAGGTATGTAATAGTTTACCTGCGACATCTTTGTAGGAGAACTATTATAATCTATATTGAAGTCTTGCACTTCAACCCGCCGCAGAGCATTTATCAAAATATCGGTACGTAAAGTTTCTTTAGGTGGTAAGCATTTATCATCGTCTAAAAAGAAAGGATTTATAAAATGAAAGTGAATATTATTATATTTGATGTTCTTGCAGTCGTTCATAAATAATATTTACTTAATAAGCAAAAAATAAATAAAAGTATTATAAACAGATAAATTGCTATACAACGAAACAAACGTTAAGTATGTGAAAAAGTAACAATCCATGACAAACTTCTGCATTTATAATATTTTCTGTATAAAAAATGTTTGGCAACATTGAGTTGCAATTTAATAAATTGATACTCAGTTAAACATTTATAAACATACTTACCTAATATATTACACAGAGAATGTGCAGCATCCAATTGCACTGCAGGACATTTAACAAACATCAATCTCACGAGACCCCACACCATTTCGGCAGTGGACACACCCATGCACTCCGCTATATCGACTTCTAGTGATTTGCATATTGCTTTACCTGAAAATATTAAAAAGACATTATCTATTAAGCTGTATATTAAGTTTTAACAAATTTTTTGTGAGGCGAATAACAATTATTCGTACAAAAGATAAAATAAACAACTATTTTTATGAATTTATATTTTTGGTTTTATGGCATTCAAATGCGACATAAAAATAGTTATATAAATTTATAAATTTATATAACTATT